>CAUYLG010072379.1:0-76625 GCA_963573385.1 Cacajao melanocephalus | reverse complement strand
CAACAGAGCGAGACCCCATCTCAAAAGGAATAAAAATAAAAATTAAGTGTTTGTATTATGGACAAAATTCAAAACCCCAAAAATATTATTTTCAAAATAATATACATATACACATCTCTTGTAAGTTGTATTCCTAGGTATTTTATTCTCTTTGTAGCAATAGTGAATGGGAGTTTGCTCATGATTTGGCTCTCTGTCTATTATTGGTGTATAGAAATGCTTGTGATTTTTGCATGTTGATTTTATTTCCTGAGACTGCTGAAGTTGCTTATCAGCTTAAGGAGATTTTGGGCTGAGATGATGGGTTTTCTAAATATACAATCATGTCACCTGCAAACATAGACAATTTGACTTTCTCTCTTCCTATTTGAATACCCTTTATTTCTTTCTCTTGCCTGATTGCCCTGGCCAGAACTTCCAATACAATGTTAAATAGGAGTGGTGAGAGTGGGCATCCTTTTCTTGTGCCAGGTTTCAAAGGAAATGCTTCCACCTTTTGCCCATTCAGTACGATATTAGCTGTGGGTTTGTCATAAATAGCTCTTATTATTTTGAGATATGTTCTATCAATATTTAGTGTATTGAGCGTTTTTAGCATGAAGTGGTGTTGAATTTTATGGAAGGCCTTTTCTGCAACTGAGATAATCATGTGGTTTTTGTCATTGGTTCTGTTTATGTGATGGATTATGTTTATTGATTTGCGTATGTTGAACCAGCCTTGTACCCCAGGGATGAAGCTGACTTGATGGTGGTGGATAAGCTTTTTGATGTGCCAGCTGGATTCAGTTTGCCAGTATTTTATTTAGGATTTTCACATTGATGTTTATAATGAATATTGGCCTGAAATATTTATTTTCTGTTGTGTCTCTGCCAGGTTTTGGTATCAGAATGATGCTGGCCTCATAAAATGAGTTAAGGAGGAATCCTTCTTTTTCTATTGTTTGGAATAGTTTCAGAAGGAATAGTACCAGCTCCTCTTTGTATCTCTTGTAGAATTCAGCTGTGAATCTGTCTGGTCCTGGGCTTTTTTTGATTGGTAGGCTATTAATACTGTCTCAATTTCAGAACTTGTTATTGGTCTATTCAGGGATTTGACTTCTTCCTGGTTTAGTCTGGGAGGGTGTATGGGTCTAGGAATTTATCTGTATCTTCTAGATTTTCTAGTTTATTTGCATAGTGGTGTTTATTGTATTCTCTGATGGTAGTTGGTATTTGTGTTGGATCAGTGGTAATCTCCCGTTTATCATTTTTTACTGCATCTATTTGATTTTTCTCTCTTTTATTCTTTATTAGTTTGGCTAGTAGTCTATCTATTTTGTTAATCTTTTAAAAAAAACCAGCTCCTGGATTTACAGAGTTTTGAAGGTTTTTTTGTATCTCTGTCTTCTTCAGTTCTGCTCTCATTTTGGTTATTTTTTATCTTCTACTAGCTTTTGAACTTGTTTTCTCTTGCTTCTCTATTTCTTTTAATTGTGATGTTAGGGTATTGAATTTAGATCTTTCCCACTTTCTCTGTGGGGCATTTAGTGCTATAAATTTTCCTCTAAATATGGCTTTGCCTGTGTCCCAGAGATTTTGATACATTATGTCTTTGTTTTCACTGATTTCAAAGAAACTATTTATTACTGCCTTAATTTTGTTATTTACCCAGTGGTCATTCAGGAGCAGGTTGCTCAGTTTCCATGTAGTTGTGTTGTTTTGAGTGAGTTTCTTAATCCTAAATTCTGAGTTGCTGAATCAACTGACAAGGTCTTGGTTACTGAAATTTGCATGAAATGTCTGCAAAAGAAGAGTAGACTGGTTAATGACAAAAAGTCACCATAAATTATTTTCCTCTGAGGTATCTATTATCCAATTAGCTTTGTGACTTTGTCTCTTGTGTACTTGGTGCATCTTATGTATTTTCTTCAACTTTCATTGTAAGTTCAGGGATGCATGTGCAGGATGTGCGGTTTTGTTACATAGGCAAATGTGTGCCGTGGTGGTTTGCTGCACAGATCATCCAATCACCTAGGTATTAAGCCCTCCATCCATTAGCTATGCTTCCTGATGCTCACCTTCCTGTCCTCCTCCAACAGGCCCCAGCATGTTTTATTCCCCGACAATGTTTTCATGTGTTCTCAACATTCAAATCCAACTTACAATGAGAACACGCAGTGTTTGCTTTTCTGCTTCTGTGTTAGTTTGCTGAGGACAATGGCTTCCAACTCCATTTATGTCCTTTCAAAGGAAATGATCACATTTCTTTTTATGGCTGCATAGTATTCCAGGCTACAACTTATTTTCTAATCAGAGTTTTGTCGTAGGGTAAATGTGTAACTAACCTCACACAGCTCTGCTGGCTCTTCTTTGGCCACTCACTTGGTGATCTCTCTAATTCTGAACTATTTCCTAAGTATTTCTAGGGTTCTGCTCTTCTAGGCTCCACTTAGTTTTGTGAGATGTAGCCATCATTCTCCATGAAAACTCACCATTTTCCACAGTTAAAGTATGAATGCATTACCTTGATCATGTTGGTCCCACAGTTAATTCCACCTTCTGACACTGAAAAAAATATCCATGCCCTATGAGAATTACACATATTTGTTTTTTAAATTTTTACTATTTAGTCAATTCAAGGTCATCAATATGCCATTTTCCTATACATTTTTAAGTAAATGTGCCTTCTGAGAATATAATAAGCTCAAAATATTTCTCAAAATTATAGAATTTCCCATAAGAAAATAAATTTTCTTATACAATAGTTTCTTTTATCACAAGTACAGTTAATTATGAAACAATTGTGTAGTAGAATTTAGAAAAAAACAACAACAAGATAATCATCCCAGTTACAAGTCCCCAATGACAAATCTGCTGGGAACATTGTACCTATGCCTATTGTGTTCTGTTTATTGGCATTAAAATATCTATTTCTTGTGATTTTTAACTAAAATACACTGACAGTGTAATTTTTTAAAAAAAAATCTCTCCTTTGTTAGTATTTTCCTGGTGATTACTCAGTTTGACTATGAATAATCTGTTCATTTTAGCATAAAAATGTAGTTGTAATTAGTAAGAACTGACTATAAGGCCTGTCAGAATAGTTTTGGAGAAAAAAACGGACAACTTTGTTTACCTCATATCAGAACTTTCCCAACTTTCTCTTTTACCTTTCCTGTTCTTTGTGAAAAACTCATATAAATACCCTAAGTTCAGACCCAAACTGGAACAACACTTACTGTGATTTGGAAACATTATAAATTAACTGTTACTGAAATAAGTTTCTCGGTGCAGGAAAATGGTTAAGAAATCAGTATAATAAAAAACTGTGGTAAGTGCTTAAAAAGTTCTCTTTTGTTTAGTTTTGCTTTGCTGCTATTAGCTTTTATTTCACATTTTCAACATTTCCTACCTTGAAATATATTCCATTTTAATAGATTATAAGACTAAGACTAATTAAGATATGTATTTTATATCTGGAACAATGAAAATATTATGACAGTGTGTACATGGTATTGTTCTGTAATTTTATTTGGTCATATCCTTTTTGGGCCTTGCTATTAGAATGATAATGACTTCATAGAATGAATTAGGGAGCATATGCTTCTCCTCAATTTTGAAACAGTTTCAGTAGAATTGGTACTACTTATTTTTTTCTTGTTTGGTAGAATTCAGTTATGAATACATTTGGTCCTGGGCTGCTTTTCGTTGTGAGACATTTTACTACTGATTCAATCTCACCACTCATTATGGGTCTGTTTGGGATTTCTATTTCTTAATGGTTCAATATTAGGAGGCTTTTCAGGAAGCCTCATTGCAGGAAAATGAGAAAAATGAGGAAAACATTTGTGGAAAATGTTTTCAGGAATGTTTTCTTTTCCTTCTATTTTCTAGTTTTTGAGTGTATAGTTATTCATAGTAGCCTCTGATGATCTTTTGTATTTCTGTGGTATCTGTTGTAATGTCTCCTTTTTCATTTCTGATTACATTCATTTTGAATATTGTCTCCTCTTTTCCTGCTGGATCATACGGTAGCTCTATTTTTAGTGTCTTGAGGAACCCTCAAACTCGTCTCCATATTGAGTGCGCAAATTTACATTCCCACCAACTGTGTACAAGGGTTCCCTTTTCTTCAGAACATTGCCAGCATTTGTTGTGGCCTATTTCTGGGATAAAAGCCATTTTAACTGGGGTGAGATAATATCTCATTGTAGCTTGATTTGCATTTTTCTGATGATCAAAGATGTTGAGTGCCATTTTATATACCTGTTTGCCATTTGTATGTCTTCTTTTGAGAAATGTCTATTCAAATCCTTTGCCCATTTTGAATCAGGTAGTAGATTTTGTTTTTCCTATACAGTTGTTTGAACTGCTTAAATATACTGGTTATTGGCTTGTCAGACAGGAAGTTTGCAAAATTTTCTTCCATTCTGTAGATTGTCTCTTCACTTTGTTGATTGTATCCTGTGCAGTGCAGAAGCTTTCTTAACTTGACGTGATACCATTTGTCCATTTTTGCTTTGGTCACATGATTTTGTGGGGACATACTCAAGAAATCTTTGCCCAAAAAAATATACTGGTGATCATTCCCAATATTTTCTTGTAGTAGCTTCATAGGTTGAGGTCTCAGATTTAAGTCTTTAATCCATTTTAATTTGATATTTATATAGTGATAGATAGGGATCTAGTTTCATTCTTTGGCATATGGATATCTAGTTTGCCCAGCATCATTTATTGAAAAGACTGCCTTCCCTCAGTGTATGTTTATTGTACCATTGCCAAAAATGAGTTCACTGTAGGTGGGTAGATTAGTTTCTGTGTTCTCTACTCTGGATTCAGTTTAATGAAATCAAAAAGCAAGAGAAGACTGAACCCAAGATTAGTAAAGGAAAAGAAATAATAACAGCAGAAATAAATACATCTGAAATTAAGAAAACAATATAACTAATCAATAGAACAAAAGTTGTTTTTTGAAAAGATAAAATTGACAAGCCAGACTAATAAAGAAAAAAGAGAAAAGGCCCAAATAAGTAAAATCAGAGATGAAAAAGGAGATATTTACAATTGAGACCACAGAAATTCAAATGATCAGTGGCTACTATGAATTATATGCCATTAAAGAGGAAAATCTAGAGGAAATGGATAAATCCCTAGGAATGTACAACCTACTAAAATTGAACAATGAAAAAATCCAGAACTGACAGACCAACAACAAGTAGGGACATCAAAGCCATAACAAAAAGTGTCTCAGTTAAGAAAAGCCTGGGACATGATGACTTTACTGCTGAACTCTTCCAAACATTTAGAGAAGATCTAATACCAACCCTATACAAACTATTCCAAAAAATAGAAAATGAGGAAATAATTCCAAACTAATTCTACAAAGCTAATATTATTATGATATGAAAACCAGACAAAGACACATCAAAAAAAGAAAACTACAGGCCAATATCTCTGATGAATATTCATCCAGAAGTCCTCAACAAAATAGTAGCAAACTGAATTCAACAATACATTAAAAAGATAATGCATTATGGCAAATGGACTTTATCCCTAGGATGGAAGGATGGTTCAACCTATGCAAATTAATCAATGTGATATGTCATAACTATAGAATGAAGAACAAAACCTATATGATCATTTTAATTTATGGTGGAAACACATTTGACGAAATTCAACATCCGTTTATGATAAAATCTCTCACAAAACTGAGTATAGAAGAAGCATACCTCAACATAATAAGGCCATATATGACACACCACACCTAGTACCATACTGTGTGGTGAAAAACTGAAAGCCTTGTCTCTAAGATCTGGAACACAACAAGGATGCTCACTTTCATTATCATTATTAAATGTACTACTGAAAGCCCCAGCTAGAGCAATTAGATAAGACAAAGATTTAAATAGGAAAGGAAAAATTCAAATTATTCTTCTTTAAGATAATATGATCCTATATTTGGAACAACCTAAAGACTCCATCAAAATACTATGAGAACTGACAAAAAAATTTAGGAAAATTTCAGTATACAAAAGGAGCATTCAAGAATTAGTAGCATATCTACATGCCAACAATGAGCAGAAGAATGAAACTAGAACACTATCTTTCACCATATTAAAAAAATCAAAATGGATTAAATACTCAAATCTAAGGTTCCAATCTACAAAAAAACTACTACAAGAAAATATTGGAGAAACTGTCCAGCATGTTGGTGTCAGCAAAAATTTCTTGAGTAATACCCCAGAACCACAGACAACCAAAGCAACAATGGACAAATGGGATCATATCAAATTAAAAACCACCTGCACAATAAAGAAAACAATCAGCAAAGTGAAGAAACAACGGACAGAATGGAGAATATTTTCAAACTTTCCATCTGACAAGGGATTCATAATCAAAATACATAAAAAGCTCAAATAACTCAATAGGAAAGAAATCTAATAATCCAAGTTGGAAATCCCCAAAGGATTTGAATAGACCTTTCTAAATAGAACACACCAATGGCAAACAGGCATATGAATAGGTGCTTAACATTATCCATCATCAGAGACATGCAAATTGAAACTACAATGACATACCATCTAACTCTAGTGAAAATGGCTTTTATCTAAAAGACAGGCAATAACAAATGCCAGAAAGAATGTGGAGAAAGTGGAACCCCCATACATTGTTGGTGGGAATGTAAATTAGTACAAGTGCTATGAACAACAGTTTGGAAGTTCCCCCCAAAATAAAAATGGTACTACTATATGAGCCAGTAATCTCACCTCTAGCTAGATACTGAAATAAGGGAAGTAAGTGTATCAAAGAGATAACTACTGCCAAGTTTGTTGCAGCACTGTTCACAATAACCAAGATTTTGAAGCAGAATTGTTAATCGACAGGTGAATGGCTGAAGAAAATATAGTACTTATACACAATGGAGTACTAGCCTTCCCTAAGCAAGAATGAGATCCTGTTATTTACAACAACATTGATGGAACTGGAAGTTATTATGCTGAGTGAAATAAGTCAGGCACAGAACGACAAACATTGCATCTTCTTATTTGTGACATGTAAAAATTAAAACACATGAACACATGGATATAGAGAATAGAAGGATGGTTACCAGATGCTAGTGAGGAGTCATGGAAAGTTGGATGGTTAACGGGCACAAAAACAATAGTTTGAAAGAATAAATAATATGTAGTATTTGATACCACACAGACTGATTATAGTCAAAATAATTTCATTGTACATTTTTAAGTAACTCAAAGAGTATAATTTGATTGCTTGTAAAAGAAAAGAAAATGCTTGAGTGGATGAATACCCCATTTTCTTTTACATGATTTTTGTACTTTGCATGCCTGTGTCAAAATACATCATGTAACCCATAGATACATACACCAACTATGTATTTACAAATATTAAAAATTTTAAAAATAATGTTTGTTTTATCTGATATAAGCATAGTTATTCTGCTCACCTTTGGTTCCCAATGTTGTTACAGACATGAACTGTGGAATATCTTTTTACACCCCTTTACCTTTAGTCTATAAATGTTTTTACCGGTAGGGTGAGTTTCTTCTAACAGTGTATATAGTTGATTCATGCTCTTTGGCTCATTCTGCCAACAGATTTTTTAAGTGAAACATTTAATCCGTTTGCGTTCAAGGTTAATATTGAAGTGAGGCGCTTTTTTTTCCTGTCATAATGCTGTTATCTTGTCGTTTTGTGGATTCTTTGTTCCTTTTGTTTTCTGTCTGTGCTTTGATGAAGTTCTGTCCTATTGCCATTTAATATCTTTCAGGGATCACTGGGAGTTGGCTGGAGATAAGCGTGAGTGAAGTGTGGATCTGCCGCTGCCACACCAATTCCCTGCGTGAGAAGAAATACACAGCCCATGTGTCCAGCCCAGATGAGCCTGTGGGTGTGGGATCTGCTTTCTTCTCACTCTTCAGATCCGAGAAGGCTTAATCCCTCATTCTGAGTGAAAGAGCGAGTTAGGACACTCAATGAGGTCACATGCAGTTTGTCTTTAGTTTGCAAAACCGCTTCTGACTGTAAAACTTGCTGCCTGAGCAAAACCATGCCTCTCCAGCCAATCTCCTTCTGCTCCAGTCTCCACCAGGAGAGCCCAATTCCAGCGCTTATGGCTAGAGAACACACCACACTTGCCTCTCAGTTCCGGCTGTGGGGTCTCTTCCCCAGCAGACCCAGCACTCTAAATTCCATCTTGAAACTGTAATCCCCGTGGCTGTTGTAGGTACTAGCTTGCAGTGACCCACCCAGCTTGTTATCAGCTAGAATGGAGAATGGCATCCTTCAACTGGGTCCCAAGTCTGGAGCAATGCTTGAGGCACTTCCCAGGGACATTCCTTCTCAGACTCCCAGCCTTTTTCCAGGTTAGAGAAAATAAATTTTCTATTTCTGTATTTCCTTGAAGATACTAAAACATTTAATTAGCATTTTGGAAATTATAGTAAATAGACTGTATAAAATATATGTAACTGATGTCAAGCTACACAGTTGTTACAGAAATGAAAACAAACCCTGTTAAGTCTTATTTTTTCAAGATGGCAAATTAGAGATTATTTCAATATGCTTTACCCATTTGGAACAAGCAAAATAGTATGCAAAGACTGTGTGAGAATGGCCTCCTCCTATTGGGTTCCAAGTCTGGAGTAATGCTTGAAGCACTTCCCAGTGCAATTCCTTCTTACAGTCTCCCAGCCTCTCCCCAGGTTAGGTTCAAGGCTTGGGACGGACAGGGTACTCACAGTGGCCTGGTTGGATAGCTCCCCATGGGAAAGGTGGATCACTGACGGACATTCTCCTCCTCTCTCTCACTTTGGGGTTTCACCCACAGACCTCAGCCAGGCCCCTCAACGCAGACTGCCCGACCACCTTCTCTTCCCTAGTATATGACATTTTCTCTCACTTTCTGTTAAATTCTCATGATCCTTCTTGGGTGAAAGTTCACAGTTGAATCTCTGCACATTATTTTGCTTCTTCCAAGTGGCTAAAGTATTGGAAAAGTCTCTAATTTGCCATCTTGAAATAATAAGATTTTATAAGAAATTTTTCATGTCAGTAACAATTATATAGCTTCACATCAGTTACATTTTTCTCATAATTTATCATAATTTCCAAAATGCTAATTAACGAAATGCTTAAGTATCTTCCTAGAAATATAACATTTATTTTTGTTTTGAGTGCTTACTTTTTAATAAAACTGAATTATATGTTTATATAATTTTTCTTCTATTTCTTTAAATGGATTTTGTCTTTTTTATGGTGGTGTTAAATTCACAGAAAAATTAAGCAGAAAATACGGAAAAGTTCCTTATACTCCCTCTCTCCACACATGCACACCTTCTACACTGTAAACACCAAGTCCCAGAGTGGTACATTTATTACAATTACGAATCTATGTTGACACATCATGATCCAAAATCCAGTTTACATTAGTTGTTTACTTTAGTTTTTGTATATTCTCTGGGTTTTGGTAAATGTATAATGACATATATCTACCATTACAGTATCCTACAGATTATTTTCGCTACCCTAAAAATCCTCTGTGCTCTATTCATCCCTTCCTCTATCCCCTCTATACCTGGGCAACCACTAATATTTTTACTGTCTCCATAATTTTGCCTTTTCCAGAATGTCACATAGTTGAAATCATACACCACATAGACTTTTCACACTGGCTTCTTTGAATGTCCTATAGTTGTAATCATACATTATATAGACTTTTCACACTGGCTTCTTTGACTTAGCAATATACATTTCAGTTTCCTCTGTGTCTTTTCATGGCTTGCTAGTTTATTTCTTTTAGTGTTAAATAGTATATCACAGTTTGCTTAACCATTCACCTACTGAAGAATATCTTGGTTTCTTCCAGGGTTTGGCAATTATTAATAAAGCTTCTATAAATATCTACGTGGAGGTTTTAGTGAAAATTTAAGTTTGCAGATTGATTAGGGAAACATCAGGAAGTGTCATTGTTGGGTCATATGGAAATGTTAGCTTAATTTTGTACAAAATTGCTAAATTTTCTTTCAAAGTGGCTGTACCCCTTTGTATTACCACCAGCTATGAGAGTTCCTGTTGCTCCTGGTCAACATTTGGTTTTGTCAGTGTTCTGGATTTTGGCCATTCTAATAAGTATATAGTGGTATAAAATTCTAGTTTTAATTTTCGTTTCCCTAATGATATGTGATATGATTTTACATTTAACATTTCATGTTATGGCAATAAACTTTAGCTTTCTTTTCAGATAAACATTTGCATATAATTGTATGAATTTCCAAGTAAGGGATTCCAATAAGATTTATGTATATTACAGAGACAGAAATATCTGGTAACATAGCATAACTTATCAGTTAGAAAATAAGTCTCTACTACTAATTTCCAAAAATCAGGAAAATCTTTTCACTTAATACACATTTAGTGGTACATGGAAAGCTGCAATTTAACATCCATGTTATGGCAATAAACTGTAGCTTTCTTTTGAGACATAACATAAATTAGTAAATTTTGGCACCTGTTCACTCAAGAATTTGTGTTCAACAGCAATTATTTAATGATAAAATCATTAAATTATTAAATGTCCAAGTGAGAGCAAGTCAAATCTCCAAGATAATTTCATCTTTTAATATGCTTATTGGCCATTTACATGTATATGTTCTGTGGTATGGTGTCTTAAAATCTTTGGCCCTTTTTAAAAAATTATTTTGGCTTTTTTTTTTTTTCAGACCGGGTCTTGCCATGTTGCCTAGGCTGGCCTCAAAATCCTGGGCTCAAGAAACTTCCAGGTCTCAGTCTCTCAAGTAACTGGGACTGCAGATATGTGCTCTTGCAACTAGTTTCAGCCCATTTTTTAATTGGAATTTTAATATTGTTATTGTTGAATTGTAAGTGTTCTCTGTATATTTTGAATAGCAATTCTTTATTAGCTGTGTTTTTGCAAATATTTTTTCCAGTTCACAGCTTGTTTTATTCTGACAGTGTCTTTTGCAAAATAGAAGTTTTTAATTTTAAATTTTTTCTTTCATAGGTTATGCTTTTGGTGTTGTAACTAAAAATTTATCCCATCCCCAGAGTCATCTAGGTTTCCTGCTATGTTATCTTCTAAGAGTTTTAAAGTTTTGTGTTTTACATTTAGGTTTACGATCCATTTTGAAGAATGCTATGGATGGAATTCTTATGTATCCCAAAATCATATTGAAACATGAATCTCCAATGTATAGAATTTGAAGCTGGGTACTTTGGGAAGTGATTACCTTATGAGGATGAAGCCCTTATGATGGGATTAGTGCCCTTATAAGAAGGGAGTTTCTCTCTCTCTCTCCTCACCATGTGAGTATGCAGTAAAAAGATGGCTATCTTCAAACCAGATATGATATTGTATAAAATATGTATTGTATACATTTCCAAATAAGGGATTCCAATAAGATTTACGTATATCACAGAAACAGAAATATCTGGTAACATAGTATAACTTATCACTTAGAAAACAAATCTCTACTACTAATGTCCAAAAATCAAGAAAATATTTTCACTTAATACACACATTTAGTGGTACATGCAAAGATGTAATTTAACATTTCATGTTATGGTAATAAACTTTAGCTTTCTTTTGAGATATAACAAATATTTTGGTACCTGTTTACTTGAGAAGTTGCATTCAACGGCAATTGTGTAATGATAGAATCAATTCAGCAAAGTGCATTTTATAGCATAATAACCTTTTAAATGATCTAATTGTGAGTCCATCCACTCCTCAAAAAGCTATTATCTCTCTTTCCAAAATTTTGGCATCCAAGGAATTCATAATATATATAAACAATCAGAGGAATAAGTAAAGACAGTGCAGCACTATCAATTTAGATCTAAAAACCCATTTCCTATGAAAAACTATAATCTCTATCAAATGATTAGTTTGCAAACAATTTCATTTTACTTGAGAAAGAAATCTTTAGAATTGTTGGCTATAACTATTTTGAGAACTCTATAACTTCTCTGAAAATTTTCTCAGCAGGAGACAAATTTATCCTTTTCATCTTTGAAATAGAAAAGGCCAAAGTGTAAACATCCTATTTCTTTTGTACAAGAAATTATTAAACGTCTAAGTGAAAGCAATTCGAATCTCCAAGACAATTCCATTTCTTCCTTCTTCATTATCATTTTGCCTGTCTATTACTTTATTTACATGCAGCACTGTTTAAAACTTATTGCCATGAGAGAAAACATTTCTAAAAAGTAATAGAAAATTAGGAGGTACATAGATTGGTAAAAGTGACTTGTTTCTGGGAGGAAGACTAGGTGTCTGTAGTCTTCTCATTTTTAATTTAAAAATTATGAATCTTTTTAATAATCTTACAGAATACCTTTTGTAATTAGTTATCAATTTCTGATATTTTGTTCTAATATATAATTTTTGTGAAATGTTTCAAATATGATCATGAACAGCTTAGATATAAGCTGTTCTAAATACTAGTATTACTTAATGCTTTTCATTTATAATAAAGTGTTTCAAAAATAATTGAGTATTTGCCTATCATATCAAATGTATATATTTAATATATCTTTTTGTAATGATGAAGAATCTACTTATTTCTCTATTCTCTATTTTTATTTACTGTACTTAAAAGTTACCCAGTTCTTGACTGTAGATATTTAGGAAAACATTAACAAACTAAGAAATATTTAGAAATAGGAAAGCAGAAAAATACAATATTTTCTGATTATGTCATATGAGAAATGGTTGAAGGAGTATGGAGTAAACCTACCAACTCTTCCCAAAAAACAAAAATAAGATCAACGGTTAGAATTTAAAAGGAAACACTTTTTCATATAACATATAGACATTAAAGTTATATTTCTTCACTAATACCTTGAAAAGTTGTAAAGTGCCTATTGCTAAAAATGTTCAAGTGTGGCTGGGTGCGGTGGCTCACGCCTGTAATCCCAGCACTTTGGGAGGCTGAGGTGGCCAGATCACCTGAGGTCAGGAGTTCAAGACCAGCTTGGCCAACATGGTGAAACCGCTTCTCAACTCAAAATACAAAATTTAGCTGGGCATGGTGGCAGGTGCCTGTAGTCCCAGCTACTCGGGAGGCTGAGGCAGGAGAATAGCTTGAGACTGGGAGGCAGAGGTTGCACTGAGCCAAGATTGTGCCACTGCACTCCAGCCTGGTCAACAGAGAGAAACTCTGTCTCAAAAAAAAAGTTCAAGCACAAGGTAAATGACTATTTATTAAAATGATACAGGATTAATTTACTGACTAAAGATTGCATTAGGTGACCTCCAGAATACTTCAAAATTCTAAGATTGGATCACTCATATTATATATAGATATATTCTTAAGATTTTTTTTAGCATTCCATTAATGTGTGCCATGCTGAAAAACAAGACTTAGACAAGTATTAATGGGCTACTAAATCATGCCCGAAGGTGTCTTCAAACCACACACCTTTCATGCTTACATTTAATTAAAAATTAAAGGCCATTTTTGGCTATTGAACCTGCTCTTCCATTAGAAAAATCTTAGTTAAAAGTAAGATTATTCACTTCTCTTGTTAAATGTTCAGCATCAGTTAAACTTTTTTCATACCACTAGCCACTTGCTCCCAAAGTTCTAATTCTAGAGACCCATTTCATTTGCATAATACTTTTTTGCTTCGAGAACAGTTTATGGTAATACTTTTACATTTAGATAAGCTCAAAGGCCATTGTAATTTTAAATGGATTTATAATCTATACATAGAAACACAGTTTTTTTCATTATCATCTTGTTAAGGTGATATTCAAAAAAGCAAATCTTCATTATGAATGGAGGAATTTGTGTTTTCTTGTAGTTCTTATTACAAACTTGACTTCCCAAAATGTGTTCATACCAATGATGTATACTTTGTAGTTAATGTAATACTCTCATCTGAACTATTACCAATGTTTTATTTGCAAGAGAAGATTATGAAAATGTCTGTAATAACATTTTTAAGAGAAAAGCGTCAAAAGGGAGGACCCTGAATCTAATAATTCCAAGAGGATTATATTGGTAATGTTGTAATTGGATTGTAAATTGCATGTATTAATCTTCTGGGAGCGCAACTGTTGATGGATTGAGGAATAGCCAGAGAAAAAAGAATAAAAAATTAATATAATTCAAAAAGAAAATTATTAGTTCCACAAGGATAGGCAGAATTCACAATCTGAGTTTGAGTACAGAAATATCTTTTGTGAAGGGATGTTGAAGGATGCCAGGTGTAGCAAAAATTTGGTCCCATAAACCTTCAAAGGCATTACTGAGATGGTTCTAGTTGAATGAGCTATGATTTGACATTCAAGAGGCAATCTACCAAGTAATAACCATGTGAATTTTGCTGAGACAATAACTTCACATGCTTGTGCTTCCCCCTCCACCGCGCCAACGTAGAAGAATTTGGTCGCTGTTACTAGCAACAAAAGCTTGGGATTCGACAAGCTGTTAATTTTTAAAATTACAGAAAGTCCTGATATTGTAGCAAACTAGATTTTAAAAAGAAGAAAAACTATTAATGAAAGAGTTCTAAATAAATAAGAAACAGATGATATACTATACAACTATTTTTTAAATTACCTTATTATGCTGTTTACATAGTCTAAAATGAGGTTACATATTAGCATTGGAACATAAAATAGTTTCTGTGCTCTCTGGCTTAAAATTAATTTGTGAACAATTTGTAAATGAAAGAAAAAACAATACTTAGCAGTATTAAGTTTTATAAAATAAGAAAAATTAATTGAATTAATTAAAATTTTGTGTATATAATTAGGAATATAAGACATGTCCTTTCCTTTCAGAGGATGTATAATTTTTCTGGAAAGATAAAGTGTGTGGGGTCAAAATAAATATTGTTCAGCCAGAAGCAATCTAGACAACATCTGTAATTAAAGGAGGAAAAAAAGCTGATATTTCATGATACAATTTAGTCTAGAAATGAGTCATAGTTGCTATAAGATAAAGTGATTTTCTTAAAAATCAAATAAATGCTTTTTGTTATCCCTATATCTCCACTACTTTTAGAGATAATTTTAGTTTTTTAGTTAAGAGATAACTTTAGTTTTCTAGTTAAGAGATATCTTTAGCTTTTTATTGCTAATAAATACACAGGGAAGAAAATTCCTTTCACATAAAGCAAAGAATAAAAACTTTCACTACATACCCAATTATTTTTGTTTTCACACAATTACAGTGTATTAGAAATATAGTTAACAGTTATTCTGTGAGTGTTAAATGTTTTCTTTTTCAGTGTGGTGAAATTTAGTTTATTCAAGTACTTTACGTTCATAGCACCAACATAGTTTGACCAGTAGAGGGAGCCATTATCTACATAGTCTAAATATGAAAATAAAGTATTTTATGATCATGAAAGAAACTACCACAGAATCTTAGAGTCAATCTATCAATTCCTTTTCTAAAAATAAAATAAATTGGGTTTACTGTGTTTTTAAATTTTGAAGCAAATTAAAAATGAAGCTCACTGTAACTTCTTTGGAGGCAATAATGAAATGAATACCTTTTATAATGTGTATATAATTTTTAACTTTCTCAAAAGTATTAAATGTCAATAATACTAAATTAAGTATATACAGAGTTATTATACCAGTGTACGTTTCTCTTCACATTATTATTATAGCTATTTAGCTTCACTGTTTACCAAAAAATAGTTCAAACTACATAACATTAGGTGGTAGATTTATCGCTATATCTTCCACAGTTTTAATTTGCAGCTAAATGAAAGGCCATGTTCATTCTTCTAAAAAATTAGAGATTTTCTCATTGAATTTTTAAAAAACAGATTTTTGAATACTATAAGAGTATAGTAAGAATTGTGTTTTGATAGATTATAATTGATTTAATAAACAATTGTTTGTTTGCTATAAAAAAAAGTACTTGGAAATCTGTTTGCCCAGATGTTGATATTTAATAACATCAATGTGCTATTTATAGTTTGTATAATTATTAAAAAGATACTTTAAAATAATTATGCACAAAGACCCATGAAATCATTCCCACATTTTTATGAATATGTGAACAGCACAGCTTGTCACACTTACCCTTCTTAGTGTTAAACATGACTTAAAATAAGTTTGTAATTAAAAATCTCCACACTTATATTCTAAACACTCAATTTGCTTCCCATAAATATATGTGAATTAACATCCGTATTAATCAAAGAAAAACATTCTGTGACTATTTACCTGTAAACGACTCCTCACTTTTTTCACAGTTCTCACTGTCCTCACTATTTAACAGAGGTCTTACTATCACAGTCGTGAGAGCTACAGGACCATGGCCCTTGTTTGTATCAATCTTCACAGTCCATGTTAGCAGTTCAGCAAATATGTATTAACACCGACATACACCAAGCACTGAACTACTAGAGATAAAAGGCTGATATAATCACCTGCCAAAACGAGCTCCCATAACCTCATCTTTAAGACAGCTTAGGTAGTAAGAAATTTGTTAAATTAGTGTTCCTTGGTAAGGGAGGTGTCCATACCCTTGCCACTCAAAGTGCGTTCCACTAACCAGCAGCACTGCCCTCTCCTGGGAGCTTGTTACAGCTGTAAAGTCTCAATTCCTGTGCCGGAGCTATTGAACCTAAATACTTCAAAAACACGTTACATTTTGGAAAGCACTGGTACACACCACCTCTTTGCAAATATTTCTCCAGGACACAGGGTACATCTAGACTTCTAGTTCCTCTAGTAATGATAAATATTTGTAACTTGGAAATTGAGTAGTTTTCAAAAACTGCAAGAAAATTTTCTAGATCTTAGATGTTCTGTCAGTCCCAAGGAATTCTACTATAAATCATGGCTTGAGGGTGGGACATAGACCTGATATGTAGTTTTACATGCTAGATTTAATTTTAAAACCACTGAGCTTATGCCTTTTGCAGGGACATGGATGAAGCTGGAAACCATCATTCTCAGCAGACTAACACAGGAACAGAAAACCAAACACGGCATGTTCTCACTCATAAATGGAAGTTGAGCAGTGAGGAACACACGGACACAGGGTGGGGAACATCACATACTGAGGTCTGTCGGGGATTGGGGGGCAAGAGGAAGAAGAGCATTAGGACAAATACCTAATACATGCGGGGATTAAAACCTAGATAATGGATTGATGGGTGCAGCACACAACCTTTGCACACGTGTACCTATGTAACAAAGCTGTACATTCTGCACATGTATCCCAGAACTTGAAGTATAATAATACTAAAAAAAAAAAACACTGAGCAACTATGTATTAGTTATTTTATCTTTTTCAGTGGAAAAAATTGACCAGAAATGCATCTAAAACTACTATCTGCATATTTCTTTTCATGCCTTCCCTCTCATGTATCTCTAAAACTTTTCAGTTTAAGTAATCACTGTAACATAAGCAGTGCTTACAATAGCGATGCAATACAAAGTTAAACTATACTGGGAGCGTTAAGAAACTTCACTTTACCCAGCATATAGACTTTGACATAACAAAGCTGAAAATGAGTTAAATGTCACTAGCTGTTCCTTATGAACAGAGGAGGCAATTCAGCCTGCGGAATACTGTGACTTCTTGTTATCCACAAACCTGCACTCATAGCTCTGCTGACAGGGTAATCATCCTCATATTCAGCAATTTTTGGTGCTGTTTATACTTGGCCAAATTATATCTTCAATGTCCTGAGCAATCTCATCTTTATTATTACATGAAATGGACAGACATAAGACCAAAAATCATGTAGAGCCAGCAAAGAAAATGGAAGCTTATCCCCCCTGCATGGAGCTGGCTTTTTGTCACTTGCAAGGTGAGAGATAACCTCAAACAATCCACATCCCTCTTAAAGCATCATGTCTTATATGGAATAGAATAGAGGGGAGATAGTAGAAAATAATGTAGTTGTGTGTGTGTGTGTGTGTGTGTGTGTGTATGTGCATGAACACAACTAATGTTCTCTGTTTCACTGTCTTTTCACCATTATCACAGTCTCAGGGAATCAGTGTCATGTCATTGAAGAGATTGAAGAATCACTTACTTTAGTGACAGATGCAGAAACAAATTCAGTGAAGTGAGACTAGGAAACTTGCTTCCAGTTTAAACTTAGATTGCAACAGGACTGATATTCAGAATGAAGGTTCATCAAGTCCACCTTTCTTTCACACTCACCTCCAAAACTTCTGATATAGTTTGGACGTGTGTCCCTGCCCAGATCTCATACTGAAATGCAATCCCAAATGTTGGTTTGGTGGGAGGTGATTGCACCATGGAGGTGTGTTTCTCATGAATGGTTTAACACCATCCTACATGGTGCTGTTCTTGCCATAGCGAGTTCGTTCTCATGAGATCTGGTGATTTAAAATTGTGCAGCAGCTCTCTCCTTGCTCCGACTCTGGCTGTGTGGTGTGCCTGCTCCCCTTTGCCTTCCATCATGAAGCTGAGAAGATAGCAGTGTCTTGCTTCCTGTACAGCTGGTAGAACCATGAGCGATTTAAACCTTTTTTCTTTGTAAATTCGCCAGTTTCAAGTATTTCTTTGTAGCAATATAAGAGCAGACTAACACAACTATACTTTAAAAATGCTTAGATTTTATTTGCCCTTCAAAGCATCCCTTTTAAACTGTCTTTGACATTGGGAGGATGGGGAACATGCTTCATGCATTAGGCATTGTGGTATGTAGACTGATTGAGTTAGTAGTTATCAAATGTCTATGGTGGTTAGTGGTAAGATACATACACGAGAAAGCTCTTCACTGCTCCTCACGGAGCTGACATATATGCTTAGGCTAAGGGTTGTCACCAGGCTGCACAAACCAACCAATTCTCTCTGGCAGGAGGTTACAGTAGCCTGTTATCAAACCCTAGCAGGAGAATGTACCTCTTTCTCCCTTATCCTTCCCACTTACACCTACAGCACTGCACGTATCCCCAGGAATTATACATTATCTGGGAACATAAATAGGTTTACCTGAAATGTGGTTCCTTGGAAAATAGTAGACCAAGGTCCCCTGCTGACATGAACATTTACTTGAATTTGAGAGGAACAGACAAGGGAACCATTTAAAACTTCAGCATAGTATTGTGTTGTTGAAATTCCACCATAAACCAAATGTTTTTATCAAACATGACCGTCAGTTTATACACTGTTTTCCTAGGCACTGTGTTTTGCAAAACATTTTTAAAAATGACCTCAGCAATTTAAGACGTATGTATTATTTGGAAAAATTTGTCACAAAACTGCAAATTAGAAACCTAATGTTTGGATCTGTTGATAAAATGATCAGTAGTATGCATCAGCTTTCCACTCAAATCTACGCCTGAATCCTACTGTTTTTGAAAGAACATAAAATTATAATTCTGATCAAGAAAAATCCTAATCCTCTTATTATATCATTTTCTTCTTTCACCAAAATCAAATAGAAAGAGGATGGGAAGAAGACTGGTATTATTAGGGATTTTTATCTCTTAAAGTGCTTTACCACAAGCTGAAGGAATTCCAATATCTCTGACTAAAATTCTATTGTTTTAAATCATTTGGATGTTCATGTGGAGAATGAAGCATACACTGTTTTAACACTTACAGCAAAGGATGAGTGTCTGTACAGGTGAAAGAAAAGACGGAATTAATAGAGAAAAATTAAATTCAGAAAAAGGTTTTCTGATGCACTGAATAAAATATATTTGAAATATCAACAGCGCACATGTACATAGCAATAGTATAGAATTTCATTTTTGATGCAACCCTTATTGCTGAAGAAGTCCAAGTCCTTACTGCTCCCTTGAAATAGTGTTTCAGCTCCCTGACTGGCCATCCTCCTACAAGACTCTTCCTGGTCAAATCCATCTGATAAATGGCCACATAATGTTCTCCCTAAGGACATAATCTGCTGTATAACTTCCTGGTTTTAAAATGCTGCTTCTCTGTTACTTGTCTCTGGGATTAAATCCCACCTTAACGTAGGCTTTAAAGTCATTTTCAACTTTGCTGCAGCTTCTGTTTCAAGCTTCATCACTCCCTTCCCATTTCCCCAAGACCTGTGGCTGCTGCCTGCTTTCTGAAAGGTATAACCTGGGATCCCAATATTTTGAGGTTTCCCAGAGGAGCTAGGCATCATTTAAAATCATGGATGTGGGCCAAGCGCAGTGGCTCACACCTGTAATCCCAGCACTTTGGGAGGCCGAGGTGGGCGGATTACGAGGTCAAGAGATCAAGACCATCCTGGCCAACATGGTGAAACCCCGTCTCTACTAAAAATACAAAAATTAGCCGGACATGGTGGTGTGTGCCTGTAGTCCCAGCTACTCGGGAGGCTGAGGCAGGAGAATTGCTTGAACCCAGGAGGCAGAGGTTGCAGTGAGCCGAGGTAGCGCCACTGCACTCCAGACTGGCGCCTGGTGACGGATAAGACTCTGTCTCAAAAAAAATAAATAAATAAAATAAAATCATGGATGCTTTACTCTCTACCTGGAATGCTCTTTCTCCCCTTTCTCACATAGCAAATTCCACCTAGTTTTCTGTGCAAACCTCACTTGGAAGCAAATGAGTGAAAAGGTAACGCTGCCTCAACTCTTCAAGTCAAGACTTAATTTTATGTTGTAAAATTTGCAACATCTGATATATCTGGAATAGTGACTATAAAGTGGTATTATAATCATCTATCAATTTATTCTTCTATTTCTTATACCAAGTTGGAGACAAGCCATGCCTTACATACTTTTCCATTTCTAGTTTTCATTACTGAACACAGCATTAGGCATCTGGTTGTTTCTCCGTGTAAGTCATTGCTCAAGGGAAAGTGAATGAATGACCCTAATCGGATTGGAAAAGCACGTTCATAAAATTAAACAGTTCACTCTTTTCCAATTTACTAGCATAAAATTTTGTCGCTCAAATTATGCTTCAAATTTTATTTAAAGGCACTACAATTGGCATTTACTGACTGTTTCTCATATATGGTATTTTTTGTTACTTTTGACTGAGAACAGTGTTATTAAAATGTCTTCTTTCCATTTAGATCCCTACTAGAGTATTAGTGGGATATTTTTCTGCTATTGAAAAATAAATAAAAGTCACATTTGGCTCTTAGATCTCTATATACCTTTCTACAGTATTTTGCACAATTATAATTAGTAGAACACTATTGAAACCATAAAATATCCTGCTATAGCTTTCAAAATTGGTACACTTGAAGTACGTTATAATAAAGGCTTCCTCTTGCACCAAGTACTTCAGAAATTTCAAATTAAATGAATTGAGACTATATGGTTTTAACCTACTTCATTTATGTGCTGTTATGGTTAATACATGATCTCAATGTACTTTGTGAAGGCCTGTTGTTCCAGCTTTGTAATAATGGGGAGTATTATACTTGTAGTTCATGTAACATGAATATGGATTTCAGAAAACCAGGGAATCTACATTGTTTTTGATCCCTGGAAACTGTGATTCACCCATGTGACCAAAATCCAGGTTAAAATTGCTTATAAATTATCTGCACAAAACCACTCTATACCCTATAGGATCTTATGGCTACAAGTAATCACTGTAGTAGCTCTCTGGCTTACATCACTCCCTTCAGATGTTTCTGGACAGACTTGCCCCGATTTCCACTGGTATAGTACAATGTTCAGTAGCAATGTTGAAAGGAGACATTCTTTTCTTGCTCTCAATGTTGAGTCAGGAGGAGTGTTTAATATTTCACCATGAGCTATGATGTGCCTTGTAGATTTTCGTAGCTGCCCACTTGTAGATAAGGAATTTCTCTTTCTTTCTTTTTTATTTTTTAGTTAGCCTATAGCTTTTGTCATTAGTTAGTGTTGCCTTTTGTCAAATGACGTTTTCTTCATCTATTTTCATATGATTTTTTAAAGATTTTAGCAGATTACATCGATTTTTTTATGTTCAGCCGTTTTACAATCTGGAGATAAAACCAACCAGTCGTGATGTGTTAACCTTTTTGTAGACTGCTGGATTGGATTTGTTAATATTTTGTTATGTTCATGAGGAATATTTGTCTGCAGTTTTATTTAATTACAATATCTTTGTCTGGTTTTCTATCAGGCTTACATTTGCTTCATTAAAGCAAGTTAGGGGATGCTCCTTCTTCCCCTGGTTTCTGAAGAGCTTTGCTTGACATTGGTATTATAACTTTCTTAAATGAGTTTCAGAATTCACCACTGAAACTATTTGTGTCGGGAATTTCTTTGTGAGATTGTTTTAAAAAAATTACAAACAACATATCAAATAGATAGAGACTGTTGGAATTTTCCATTTCTTGATTTGAATTTGGCAAGCTGTGATCTTCAAAAAATATGCCCATTTCACCTCAGTCTCAATTTAATTGGCATAATGTTATGATCCTTTCAATGTCAGCAGCGCCTGTAAAGATGTTCGTTCTTTCATCACGATATTGGCACTTTGCATTTTTTTCTCTATGTTCATGCTCAGTCTTCCTATGTATTTAACAATTTTATTAACCATATGAAAGACTTAACTTTTTTACAAGTCAAGTCGTGAGGAACCAAATTAACTAAGTTTAACTGTCAATTTTAGCTATTGTTTATTTTCTATTTTATTAATTTATGATATTATTTTTATTATTTTATTTTTCTTTTAAATATCTTTGTGTATCTTTTTAAAGTGGCAGCATATCATTTATTTTGCATTTTTCACTTTTTCTAATCTAAGCATTTAAAAATATGTATTTTCTTCTAAACATTCTCTGGCATCCCATTAATTTAGAAATACTGTGTTTTCATAATTATTCATTTAGAAATATTTTTAAAATACTTATTGGGATTTCTTCTAATAATCTATGATTTACTGGGAAATGAATTGCTTTACTTCTAATACTTGAATATTTTTCTGATATCTTTATGCCATTGATTTTCAATTTAATAGCATTATGGTCAGGAAATATACTCTATATGATTTTAACTCTTTTAAACTTATTGAGACTTGATTTATTGTTCGTTCGTCATGTATTTTCCATGTGCAATTAAGAAGAATGTGCTTATTGCTCTTTGAGGATATAGTATTCTATAACGATCAATCAGTGTTGCTCCAATTTCTATTCTCTTCTTCTTCTACTTGTTTTGTAAACTACTGCAGAAAAAGATAATAAAATTCTCAAACTAGGTCTTGCATTTCTTTTTGTACTTTTAAGTATGTCTATTTTTGGCATATGTGTTAGAAACTTTGTTGTTAGGGGCACACATGTTTAAGATTATTGTTTTCTGGAGTAATTCATCTTTATGTAATACTAAATTTTCTTGCCCAACTTGGTTTCTACCGGTTATCAATTTATTTCAGCCTAGAACTAACTTGTAACATTTCTTATAGTACAGGTCTGATTTAGACCAACTCTTCTAGATTTTGTCATTCTGAAAATGTCTGCTTCACATTCGTTTTTAATGAATACTTTCTTGGATATAGAATTCAGAATTAGCAATTTTTTCTTTTCTTTCAGCACATAAAATTCCTCATTCTTTATATTTGGCCTCCATTATTTCTTACATCAATTCAGCCCTCATTTTTAACATTATTCCCCTTTATATAGGATATCTCTTTCCTTTGGCTGCTTTCAAGATTTTCTTTTTATTAATAGCTTTCAGTAGGTTGACTACAATGTACCATTGTGATGTCTATTTCATATTTATCCTGCTTGAGAATTATTGAATTCATTTGACTTCTGGATTATGTCTTTCACTAATTTTGGTTCACTCCTGGATACTATCTCTTCAAATGCTTCTCCCGTATGCCTTTTTCACTTCTTTTTCTGCAACTCCAACTATATACTTGTTTTGCTATTGGCTCGCAGATTTCAAATGCTCTGTTTGATTTTTAAATTATTTTTTACTTTCTCTTTTGTTTCAGTTTAACTAATTTCTACTGACTTAATTTCAGGTATATTGATTGATTATTCTGCTGTCTTCAGTCTGCGAATAAGCATCTTGAAAAAACTCTTATTTGATATATTGTTCTTACTGTTAGCATCGTTTATTGCTCTTTTGTATAATTTTATGTGCCTGATAAAATTCCCATGTGTGTATATATGTTTTATTATATTATTTTACTACTTAATGAATTTTTAAAGCTTATCTGATAATTTTAGTACTTCTGTCATCTCTGAATTTTGAAATATTATTTCCTCTTTTGAGACTAGGTCACATTTTCTTGCTTAAGTGACTTGTACATTTTGATCAGCTGCAGAACACCATCTTATAAAAGGCCAGTAGAGAGTGAATTAAATGATATTTATGCCTAGAAAACGCATGCTGCTCCTACTGTCAGGCTATGATTATGGGACACGGAATCAGTCAAATCTGTAAAGCTGGATCTTGACCTGTGGTTCATTTGGTTAGATTCGAATGACTGTCAGCTTTAAATTATTAATGGGCATAAGTATTAAGTGTCTGGAGCAGTTATGGTGCCTCAAAGAGGATGATTTTCTTAAAACTCTCTGCCTCTCTTCTTGATGTAGAGTCATACCAAGTACTTTGTATAAAGTCTGTCATCTTCTGGGTTTCCTTTGCTCTTCTTGCCCAACCCTCGGACATGCCTAGGCTTCAGCAGAGGAGGCTTTCAGCTTTCCTGCCTACAATGCCTCTCATGATCTCTAGGTGAAAGCATATAGAAAATAATTGAAAAGTACGTGCAGATTCTCCTTGAGTCTGAGACTCAGGGATGTTAAATTATCTTAACAATTCATACTTGGTTTTTTAAATGTGTTATATGTTTAGTTGTCTTAGTCTTACTGATGTCTGTTCTTTCTCCTACTGCTATGCCACCAACGGTGAAAGAAACTTTCTGTCTTTTCTTCTCTAGAAGGGGTTTATCACATTTTAAAATTTTGGTTTACTATATTTTTTGAATTATAAGCTCCCTGAGGACCTTAATTAATTATGATATTATAGGTTATCTAACTGTTTCTCATGATCAGGTGGGAGCAGTGTTTTCTTTTGACTTTCATCAACCTAATAAGAAGCAGATCTCCTGGATTGCTTTTAATTCCCCACCTAAACGTAAATTTATTCCTATCTGGTCACACACAGGTTGCATAAACATAATATAGAATTTCAATGGGAAGAACTTTTTAATTGTAGTTTAGTATGAAAACTTGTTAAAATTGAACAAGAGTAAGAAAATGAAGCTGAGTTTAGTTATGTATGTAACTAATGCAACTGAAAGATAATAAATCTAAAAATCTGTCAAAATTTGGGACCTCAAGATTTGTATTTAGTCAAGCACATATATATACATTTGCTTGAAGCACCTGTAGTCCCAGCTACTTGGGAGGCTGAGACAGGAATTGCTTGAACCAGGGAGGCAGAGGTTGCAGTAATCCGAGATTGCACTACTGCATTCCAGCCTGTCAATAGAGCGAGACTCCTTCTCAAAAAAAAAAAAAAGAAAGAAATTGTTCGTAAATAGTATTCGTCTGTTATTCTCATCCTGTGGGATTTTGGTGTAAACCTAAATTGCTTTCAAGACTGTCGGTCCAGATCTAGAAATATTTTGCAAGTAGAAAAATGAGAAACAGCATCTTCCAGCAAGTCAGTCATCCATGATCAGCCTGAGTTTAGGTCAAAGCCATCACTTTTATTATTTCTGTGACAAAAGGAACAAGGCCTATGGAGCCTTTTCAATAAAAGAAATTCATCTTATTCCATTTTCTGTTGCATATAGCAGATATCTACAACTGGGCAATATATTAAAAAGGAATTTATTTCTTATAATTTTAGGGGCTGAGAAGTCCAAGGAAAAGGGACCACATCTAGTGATAGCCTTCTTACTGGTGAGGACTTTGCAGAATCTAGAAGCAGCACAAGACATCACATGGAAAGGGAGCTGACCATGCTCACTCAGTCCCTCTTCCTCAGCTTACACAGCCACCATTCTCACTCCCAAGAGAACCCATTCATCCAGGAATGACTTAATCCATTCATGAAAGCAGAGCCTTCATGCTACAATGACCTCTTAAAAACCCACCTCTCCATACTGTCACATGGTGGATTAAGTTTCAACATGAATTTTCGAGAGAACATTCAAACCATAATGCTATCTGTCTCTAGAAATCTAGGACAGAGGTTTGGATAAAGGCGGAAGAAAATAAATCTATGCTATGTTTCCTGTTCTAATGACTTCATGTCAAATATGCTCTTCTGTTTTAGCAGCTAATACATCATGAGTGCTGTATTTAATCAGCCTTACAAAAGATAAGAAGTAAATTGAAATCTCCCTCAACTTTAAGACTTATGAGACTTGCTTAGTAATTCAGGACCAGCTTGGAGAAATTATAGAATATTACCTATAAAAAATACTGTGTGTAGGCCGGGAGCTGTGGCTCACATCTGTAATCCTAGCACTTTGGGATGTCGAGGCAGGCAGATCACAAGGTCAAGACATCAAGACCATCCTGGCCAACATGGTGGAACCCCATCTCTACTAAAAAATATAAAAATTAGCCGGGCCTGGTGGCAGGCACCTGTAGTCCCAGCAACTCAGGAGGCTGAGACAGGAATTGCTTGAACCAGGGAGGCGGAGGTTGCAGTGAGTGGAGATCGTACCACTGCACTCTAGCCTGCTGATGGAGCGAGACTCCTTCTCAAAAAAAAAAAGAAAAATGTGGGTAAATAGCATTTGTCTGTTATTCTCATTCCTCCTCAACACACACACACACACACACACACACACACATTCTTTCTCTCTCTCAATTATATGTATCTTTCTAACTTCCACATTCAGAGCCCGAAATCATTACTTTCTGAATTTTAAACGATGTGTTTATAGATAAAACATTTTATCCCTTTTAAATTATCTTTTCAAACAAAATATTTGATTCAGTGGCCCCATGAGGAAACATTCTAAATTTTTTTTCTTTATTGAAAATGTAAGGATAAAATCCATGAAGAATACAGATTCCAATCAACTTATTTTTCCTTCTTTGCTGCTTCAATGTTCAACAAATAAAGTAGTGTAGAAATATTTTAATTTAAAACAAAATCATGAAAGGTTTTCTATTAGTTTGAAAAACAGAGCTGTTGCTCTCCAAGTAGTCTGTGAAATTATTTTGAAAGGTACTGCAGTGTCCTTGAAACCATATTATAATCCTGTAGCCAGAAGCTTTTTTTTTTTCCCTGCTGCAATACCTATTTGCTAAGAAGCTTTAGAAACAAGAGGAGTGGGGGAAGTGTCTTCATTAGTAGTATATTCTTATTAAATAAATTATTTTTAAAATTTCTTAAATTTTTAAAAATTGTTAAAACAATTTCTTCTGAAACAACAGCTTTTACAATGAGGATTTTCAAGTGGAATAATTGTAGTACAGGGTACCATGTTTTTTATTAAATATAGTTTATAATAACAAGTGCACATGTTTTTGCCGTATCCTTTGTTATCTGTTTTGTTATTACATTGTTGTATACAATTTTACTACACTTTCTATACACACGTAATTAGGTAGGTGAAAATCAACTCAAAACCACAAGCTGGCGAAATTCCGTGCAAAGCAGTCATTTAAATGTGTTGGTATTAAGATTAATAAGGTATACTCATTGTGGTTATTTTTAATGTTAGCCTTACAGAATCTTAAGGGGCAAGATAAATTTTTTAAAGTGTTTGGAGATAGAGTTAGGGCTATCTGTATGTGTTTGCTTCTATCTTTGATCAGAGAGTTAATTGTGTGTTCCAAGGGTAGTCTGGCTTACAGGTAGAGTTTGGGTACTGAGAAGCAATAGAAGTAGCCAACTGGGCATGCTTGTAGTCCCAGCTACTCAGGAGGCTGAAGCAGGAGAATTGCTTGAACCCAGGAGGCAGAGGTTGCGGTGAGCCGAGATCGCGCCATTGCACTCCAGCCTGGGTAACAAGAGCGAAACTCCGTCTCAAAAATAAATAAATAAATAAAAGAAGTAGCCAGCTGTTTAGTGTTGGCCTCAAGTAGTGTTGAAATGATTAGTATATTACTGGTTGAAAGTATTTTCATTAGTAAACAATAAATCAAAACCTTCCAACAATCATGGCATAAGCTCGGTTTTCTTTCTCTGTCTAAACTCTCCCTGCTTAATATCATTAGACAAAGGATTGAGTTTTGGCTCATTGAACTGACTAATCTCTATTGTACCGACTTAAAATAGTTTATGCTACTTGAAGCATTGTTCCATGTATTTGGAATTACTAACTATTAAAGAAAATAAGACTTCATGAATGTGGTAATCACTTTTTTCAAACCTACACATATGTATCTTGGGAAGATTTTTGTACCTACAAAAATATAAAAATCATTCTCATGTTTTATGAAGATAATCCTGGAAGTTGTCATCATAGAAAATTATTGTCTATAGTATTAATTTATCATACAGATGCTCATTTAAAATGTTTGGGTTTTGGCTATATTTATATCTATTTATATAATTTAGTGCCTAGACCAATGTTACATATGTATATATACAAACAAATATACACATTTATAAGTAAAAATGTACTAATAGACTGATTTATTGTACAATATAATTTATGTAAATAGAAATACAGAAATATGTATTAATAGTACTGTAGTAATCAGACTGTATACAGTTTTGAAAAACGTAATTCCATTTATAACAACAAAGAAGCAAGCTTTAAAACCTACAATACAGTAGATCTCTTAAATTACCCAATAATAAAGAGATGTCTTAAAAAGTGTTCTGCCAAGAAAGCCCTAAACAGTAAAGCTCTCTGGAGACACTCTGAGATTTATTGTTTTCCTTCTGCAATGAAGAATTTATTTTTGTATATATCAGCATTTATTTTTGTGGAAGGATAAATATATAGATGCATGAAGATAATGTAAATTTAACCAAGAAGAAATTTTTATAATCAGGGTTAGCAGGAGTAGAAAAAGAGCTGGGAAGTAGAAGCCATACAGTTTTCAAGCCTAGCTGCAGAAGCAATAAGGAATGTCAGCTACTCAAAAGAAACAACTTGATTGTCATTTAAGTCCAATCACATTAAGGTTAGAGTCAAGAGTCTACTGTATTCTCCTATCTTTGCATTTTCCCTGGATCTAATGGACAACTCAGATTCATGGCAATAACCTCCTGGCTGATTTTGGCCTTGAGACTTTCCAGTTCATTACTCTCCTTAGTGTCTTCGTCCCGGGAAAACCAATTTCAATTCTATTAAAGAAATTCTTGTTATTATGCCTCTTTTTCTCTCCATTTCATTTTTTTTTTTTAATTTAAGAATTTTTCTTTTGTCTTCTCTGAATGTATTTCAAAAGTCAACATCACATTTTTATATTCTGCTGCTTTGAAGTAGGTGGTTTATATGCTATTGCATTAAACATTAAATTACTGTAATGTGAAATTTCTCAAAGATGTGGTGCTATTTATGGTGAAATGTTATTAATATCTAAAGCATTTGATTAGTTATTTGCATTCACATTTAATTGAAATATTAAGATGGTCAAGAAATACGTTTTTCTAGAACTTCGAAACTGATTATCTCACATTTACACTTTGCTCTTAAGTTACGGAAAATCAAAGCCAGAGCATTTGCACAGTAATGCCAGTCCCCGGTACTTTCTACATAGCCTGCATCCTTGTCAGTTATTAAATCAGTGTGCTTCATTTTCCCAGCGCAGCCTTATGCTACTGCTGAAGTGATGTGAACAGTTGAAGCGACTGCTTGAATTTTGCCTGAATTTCTCAAATAATCCAAGCAGAAATAGAAAGTTTGTTTGAAGCACTATTGTTATCCCTCTCTTCACAAGTTGAGTCATCCCCAAGTCCGTCAATCAAATGTCCTCACTGTTAGACAGTTCCACTCTCTTAACCACTATTGCTCAAAATGTCTAGACCTCAAACATTTTCTTATTTTATTATTGGAAACACTCTTTAAAAAATAGGCTTTACTTTAGATAAAAAATATATATATATACACACACACACACAAATATGTATATATATATATATACACACACACACAAATATGTATATGTATATATATATATCAGAAATGTACTCTGGCACACATGATTTTATTGCAAATAAAATATTTTATTGAACATTTCTATAGAAAAATTCCCATCCCTTTATACTAACCCAATCACATTTTCTCTACTGTATAAATCATTATGAAATAGACATACTATACATGGCTATAAAGTATTGTGAATTTCTAAATAAATATTAGAATGTACATATCTAACGTTAGTACCTTCAAAGCAGTCACTTTTGAAGACTGTGTGTTTATACAAAAGTGGCTACAACTTTGCAGAAAAATTATTTTGAATATTTTTGGAGAATAAACTTGAATGTCTGTTATAGATTCATTCAAAATCTGTAATTCTTTTTCTCTAAAAGGTATATTTAGTTATCAACAACCCTATATCCCATAATCAATCCCATCAGGGATTTCTTTTTAATGTCAAAATTAGAAATTTGAGAATTTGAATCTGGTAACCTGGAAGCTCTTTATGCTATCCACTCAAATTATGATCTCCTTTCACCCTTCAAAGTGACCAGTATACTGATTTTTATTTTCAGAAACTACTTTGCCTTTTTATGATTATTATCATTCAAGTGTCCATCCTTAGATTACTGTCTAGTCTTACCTGTTTTAAAAAATTACATTTATTTCAAGTCTCTTTTAAACAACAAAGTCATTTTTATCCCTTTATTTAAAAAATTATTTTCATTAATTATAAGTCATTTAACATATAGAACTTTCCATAGTCTAGAAGTTGCAGATTGCATGCTTCTTGTGTAGTGAAAATGCTACACTGTTCTCCCTATTTCCTACTAACTGGCAGCTGGATCCAGACACTTCATCAGAATCAAATTTGATACCTTTGACAAGACCATGGGTGGTGGTGTGCATACAGTGCGATACACTGTGTGTGTGTGTGTGTGCACGTGCACATGCATGAGTATTTCAGGAAGCATATCTCTCCAGTTTTGGTGTTTTTTGGTGTTAGCATCTGTTGCTGTCTGATGCCTAAAAGCTTTATTCTATTGGAAGTTGCAAAATGACAATATTCTATTATTTTATTTTCATTTACTAACTGGTCTAACTTTATATTTTTAAAAACACATATATACCATGGAATACTAGGCAGCCATAAAAAATGATGAGTTTGTGTTCTTTGCAGAGACATGGATGAATCTGGAAACCATCATTCTCAGCAAACTGACACAAGAACAGAAAATCAAACACCGCATGTTCTCACTCACAGGTGGGTGTTGAACAATGAGAACACGTGGACACAGGGAGGGGAGCATCACACACTGGTGTCTGTTGAAGGGTGCCAAGGGAGGGACAGTGGGGCTGTGTGGGGAAGTCAGGGAGGGATAATATGGGGAGAGATGCCAGATATAGGAGATAGGGGGGATGGAGGCAGCAAACCACATTGCCATGTGTGTACCTATGCAACAATTGTGCATGATCTGCACATGTACCCCAGAACTAAATACAATAAAAAAATTTTAAAAAGACATTTTTTTCACATATTATTTAGTCACACAGTAGTAGGAAAGGCAGGATAAATACTTCAATGTTTTATTTATCCAGAGGCCCTGCCAATTCTAACAACTTCTTGCTTCTTTGCACCCAGGGAGAATAAGTTGGCCTGGCCTCTTACAGGGTAAGAAACCACCTGGAGAGAGGGGGGTCAGGTGACTTCCAACATGCAAATGAGGCTATCTTGAGTCACAAAACCTCTTCCTCCCACTGGCTACCAGCTGACTTCCATTGTAGGTGACCAGCAGCAAGAAACCATCCAACTAATGGCAGGGAAACTGTATATACTGTTTATAAACATACTTTGAGATATATACATGTATATGTTTGTATATACATATATATGTGTATATATATGTTTATATATAATATATGTGTGTGTATCTATATACACACATATATATTATAATATGCATATATTATAATACACATATATTATAATATATATTATCATACATATATTATATATCATACATATATATTATAATACATAAACATATATGTATACACATATATATGTACATACAAACATATATGTATACACATATATATGTACATACAAACATATATATACACATGTATATGTATATACAAACATATATAATGTATATGTATACACACATATATAAACATACATATGTATTTATATCCACACACATATGTATGCATGACATATTTATATAGGTATAAAAATATACACATAGATGTGTGTATTAATGAAAGAGGACTTCTGCTTGAGAATCAAATTTAGATCTAAAATTTAGAAATCTAATATTCTAAACAAATGCAAATTTAGATAGTCTAAATTGTTTGAATTTAATATTCAATTCAGAATAGACAATATTGTATCTTACCTTTTAACAGTGAGAGGAGGATGAAACAACCAATCTTACTGATTTCTCAAGTCTATAAAATTTATAATAAATTATGCTTCACTATAAGAAATAAAGTCTTCTTTAAAGGCACATTAAGTTGCATACTTAGAAAGTAATAACTAATTTTTGTCTTTACTCAATGTTATCACAAAAGACATATATCTATATATAGATTTTTCAATAACTTTTAGAAATATGGAGAAAATTTGATTAGCCACCATACCCTATCATAGAAATAGGAAAAAAAAAATCCTTGTTATGGGAATTTGATTACTTATGAATTGATAACTAATAATACGATTACATTACTTCCCCAGAAAAACCTTGAGATAAAAACAAATTATCCTTATCAAAGTGAAACTAGAAACATGAAAGAAATCTGTGTGTGAAAACTTGTAGATCAAAGGACACATCATGGATACAAAGCAATTTCCTAGATTTTCTAGAGAATTATGCAGTGAGAAAACATTTCATGTTATTTCTTAAGATAATGTGAGAATGCCTTCAATTTTATACTCTAATGATCTTAGACTCTTTCAAAATGCACAAGTTATTTCCTGTGCAGAAGAAGCTGATATATATTTGTTTAGTCTAGTTATACATGTGCAGTTTACTGCATTACATTCTTTTTATAAAGTTGATATTAAAGGGGGCACTGAAAATTAAGGTATTCATCTTAAGTCTTTTTTGATACCAATGGGATTATACATAAGGAAACTTTATTTATGCTACAATTGAAAATAACACTGAGCTCCACACTACTTCTCTCATTTTTAATTAGAAATATCTTCAACATGAAAAGTAGCAATACAATAGTTAGCCTGATTTTAACAGATCAGATGCGCTAGTGTTCTCCATTCAAGGCTAGCCATTATCACATTGCCCTTTCTCGAATGGTGTTTGGAAATCATCTTTTGAAATTGTCTTCAAGATTTTTTGGAAAATGGCAGCAGTCGTGGCAGCCTATTTTTTTTTTTTTGATCTTCTGTAATCTACATATAAGCAGAAAGAGTGATTAGAGAACTAAATTAAATACACATGTTCAACATTAATAACAAAACCAGATGAGAAAGTATTCCTAAGAACTGCAAATTACAAGGTGACAGGATTAAACTGGCAGTACATAGTAACCATGTGCTATGTCCACCTGTGCAGAAGAAACCAGAAGGAAGCAATGGGTGAGTGATAGAAGGGAGAACATAGACTCTCCAAATGGCTGTTACGGACTAGAAGGTATCAAAGACCAGTTGGCAATTAGTAGCTGAAACAGGTGGGAGAGTAGCTCACTTTAATAATGAATGAGTGCATGGAATCCATGGACAGATCTGAAGAGACGTGGGCACTATCCTGTGAACTCTTTTAACTGACCAGCCAAGACTCTCTTCAATAAGGTCAACACACAGACTAGAGTAGAACTAAATTAAGCAGGACAGAGATGGAGGGATAAGAATAGCCAGTTGAAAGCAGGCTTGGAAGGAATGCCAAATAACTCACAAAGTAAGCCGTCATCTTTTAAAACCTAAACAGAACTTCTCTAAAGTCCTCTTCTAACCATATACATATGAAGAACAGGAAAAAAAATTAACATCAAATTCCACACAAAGTTATTATAAGGAAAAAAGAATAAAGAGGAGAATTACTTCCCTACAGAAAATAAAAGCCCATTAGGAAGTCAAGCTCAACACAGAAGAACAGATCAAAACTCTATTGTACTATTTCAATATAAGCTAAAATATATTAAGAACAACGATACAACCTAACAGAAATCAACATATTTAAAATGAGAAAATCTCAATGAGGTGGCATACTCAAAAAGTGTTTAGAAACAAAAGAAAAATGTTTTATATATGAAAACTAAGGTAGAATAGAAAAAGAGAGTAAACACAACAGATAGTGCTCTATTAGAAATATAAGCCAAATAGAAAATAAATTAAATACCAAAAACAGTTAGTTAGGAGGTCAAAGCAGGCAAATTACTCAAAGGCAGGAGTTCAAGACCAGCCTGGCCAACATGGCAAAACCCTGTCTCTACTAATAATACAAAAATTAGCCTGGTGTGATGGTGCACACCTGTAAACCCAGTTAACCGGGAAGATGAGGCAGGAGAATCACTTGAACCTGGGAGGTGGAGGTTGTGGTGAACCGAGATCACCAATGCACTCCAGCCTGGGTGATAGAGCCAGATCCTGTCTCAAAAAAGAAAAAAAGAAAGAGAAAGAAAAACAAAAAAAGAGACTAGACGGATTTGAGTGAAACAGACTGATATTGATGACAAGCAAGTAAAATCAAGAGAAACTGTACTTGAACTGAAACTCAGGAACCTCATCTACACCTGGATGTCATCTAAATCAATGAATCTTTAAACTTGAACCTAAGCCTGATGCCATATGAGATAAGACTTTTGGGTCATTTTATAAATTATACAAGAATGTATATAATGTTTTAGACCGACAGTAAGTTGATAATCTTAAAATATTTGTACAATCTTTTCATGAGGTTGGGAACTTTGTCCTTTTCTCTTGAATTTGGACAAGCATATGGATGCTTTGACCACACAGTGTGAGGAAATTCATAAAAGACTGTCACTTCCACTTTATTCACTGGGAATAATAAAGCCCTCAGTTTCTATGTAAAAAATCAAACACCCTGAGACCATCATTTGTAGATGCCTCACAAAGATACTTCACCCAGGAGTTCTAGCTAAGTCTGGCCTGTCCAAGCACCAGATGTAAGTGAAAAAGTTACTCTGCAGCCGCAGACATTGCAGAGCAGAAAACAGCTGTCTCCTTTGTACTCTTTTCAGATTTCTTACCCACAAAATCTGTAAACCAAATAGAATAATTGTTTTGTGCTATTAAGATTTGCAGTGGCTTATTATAGAACATCAATACACAATCTAGCATATTTTCTGCAAAACTTAAAGAAAAGGAAAGCAAATCTTTTGGACGTATAGGAAAAATAAAGCATGTGACATGTTGAAAAGAAAATTAAATTATTATGAGACTTTCTAACAGAAATGCTTTATTTCAGAAAAAAATACAGTAATACGTAAGGTTATTAAATAAAATGTAAGAAGTTATTATAATCAGTAAAACTAATCTTTATTTATGAGACTATTATCAACATGTAAAACTCAGGAGTAACATCCACTTGCTTTCATCCTAAGATATAATCTATAAAACAAGCTTCAAACAACAAGAATGACTATAGAAACATTAATTTAAGGACTTGTGGTGGGCAGTAAATACATAGTTGCATGTAAAACAGTGGTTTAGTAAGGGTTAAATGGGAGAGAGTATAGTATAAGACTTGAAAATCTGATGGTGTAGATATAATATAACATTAACATATGCAATAAAAATGGAGAATGGATATTTTTAAATTTATTTTTTATTATATACATTTATGGTGTACAGCATTAACTTTGGATATACATATACATAGGGAAATAATTGCCACAGTCAAGTCAGTTAATATATCTATCACCTAACATAATTTGTGTGTGTGTGTGATAAGAGTGCTTAAAACTACTCTCTTGGCAAATTTTCAATATACAATAGAATATTATTAACTAGTCCTTGTGCTGAACATGAGATCTCTGGATTTGTTCAGCTTACATAAATGTAAGTTGGTGCTTTTTGATCTGCATCTTCTCATTTTCTCTGTCTTCTCACCCCTGGTCACCATGCTTCTACTATCTGTCTCTATGTATTTATTATTCCATTTTGTTTTCAGATTCCACATATAAGTGAGGTCATGCAGTAATTTTCTTTCTCTGTCTGGCTTATTGCATTTAGCATAATGTCCTCCCGGTTTATCTGTTATTGTGAAAGGCAGTATCTCCTTTTTTTAATGCTGAATAATATTCCATTATATATATATGTACCACAATTTCTTTATCCATTCATTTCTTTATCCATTGATTGGAACTTAGATTGTTTCCAGATTTCTTTTTTTTTTTTTAATTTTTATTTTAGAGTCAGAGTCTCACTTTGTCACCCAGGCTGGAATGCAGTGATGTAGTCACAGCTTACCACAGCTTTGAACTCCTAGGCTCAAGGGATCCTTCCACCTCAGCTTCCCCAGTAGTTAAAACCACAAGTGCACACCTCCACATCCAGCTATTTTTCTTATTTTTTGTAGAGGTGGGGGAACTCCCTGTGTTGCAAAAGTTGGTCTCAAACTCCTGGCCTCAACCATTCCTTCTGCCTTAGCCTCCCAAAGTGCTGGGATTACAGGCATGAGCCACTATGCCTGGCCCAACAGCTTGGCTATTGTGAATAATGCTGCAGTGAGTAAGGGAGTGCAGAAACCACTATGAGGTATTGATTTTATTTTGTTTGGGTATATACCCAAGACAAGGATTGTTGAATCACACAGTAGGTTTATTTTTTAATTTTTTGAGGAACCGCCCAACTGTTTTACATAATGGCTCTGCCAGTTTATGTTCTCACCAACAGTGTACAAGAGTTTTTTTTTCTCTGTTCTCTTAACAGCAATTGTAATTTCTTGTCATTTTAACAGTAGCCATACTAAAAGGAGTGGGATAATACCTTGATATTTTGATTTGCATATCCCTGATAGTTAATAATGTTGAACACCCCATCATATACCTACTGGCCATTTTCCTAAGGCTAGTCCTCTGACCTGTTGGCCACATTTATGTTTTCTTTGAAAAAATATCTTTTCCGATCCATGGCTTATTTTATTCATTTTACTTTTATTTATTCTTTGCTGTTGAGTTATGTGAGTTCCTTACATATTTTGAATATTAACCCCTTCTCAGATATATAGTTTGCAAATATTGCCTGCCAATTCATAGACTGCTTTTTCATTTTCTTGATTGTTTCCTTTGCTCCACAAAAGTTTTTTAGTTTAATGTAATCCTACTAATTTTTTTTTTTTTTGCCTTTTTTTGGCCTGAGATTTGGTGTGAAATCCCCAAAAAGAAATCATGGCAAAGTCCAATACTAAGGAGCTTTTTCTTATCTTCTCCTGGGAGATTTACAGTTTCATGGCTAGTGTAAGAATCCAGATTAGTTCCTTTGAATGTGGATATCTAGTTTTCCCAAGAGCATTTATTGAAGAGATCATTTTTTTTTCTCTGTTTTGTTTTTGATGGCCTTATTAAAAATCAGTTGGCTGTATATGCTTGGTTTCTTTATTCTGTTCCACTAGTCTGTTTGTTTTTATGTCAGTACCATACTGTATTGATTACTACAATTTGGAAATATAATTTGTAATTTGCAATATAAAAAGCAGGGAGTATGATGCCTCCAACTTTTTTTCTTCTTCAAGATTGTTATGGCTATGTGGGGTATTTCATAGACCATACTAATTTTAAAATTGTCTTTGCTATTTTTGTGAAAAATGCCATTGGAATTTTGTAATATGTCTTTTGAAATTTTATTTTAGCTTTAGTTGTTAATAGTTTTAACTTTTAATTCTTATGCATCATCATTTGAGTCCTTGAGTATTCCAAATATGGTCCTTTTTACTAACAACACTGAGTTTTGTACTTTCTTATGTTTAATGCTATTAGTAAGAATTTTTTTGTTGCAGTATAAAGAACTTCCTCTAGCAATTTCTGTAAGGCAAGTCTAGTGGGATCTATTCCCTGGGTTTTTCTTATTCTTATACAGTTTTTCTCATTCATTTCTGAATGATAGTTTTGTTGGATAAAGTATTCTTGGTGGAAGGTTTTTTTCCTTCAGCACTTTGAATGTCTTATCCCATTCTCTTCAGCTTTCTAAGCTGAGAAATTCATAGACCAGTTTTATTGGTATTTTATATGGTTTGGTAGTTTTCCCCCCTCCAAATCTCATGTTAAAATATGACATCTGTTGTTGCAGGTGGGGCCTGATGGGAGATGTTTAGGTCATTGAGGAGGAGGCCTCATAAATGGCTTGTTGCCATTCCCATGGGGTAACTAATGAGATCTCATGTTCCCATGAAATCTGATTGTTTAAAAAGACTGGCACCTCCTAATCACTCTCTCTTGCTCCTTCTCCCCATATGATATACCTGATTACTCTTCACCTTCCATCATGATTGTAAGCTTCCTGAAGCCTTACAGAAGCAGATGCCGGCATCATGCTTATGGTACAGTCTTCAGAATCATGAGCCAAAATAAACTGCTTTTCTTTATAAATTACCCAGTCTTGGGTATTTCTTTATAGCAATAGAAGTGAACTAACATAGATAATTTGTACGAAGCAGTGAGGCATTGCTATAAAGATGCCTGAAGATGTAGAAAGGCTTTGGAACTGGATAACAGGGAGAAGTTGGAAGAATTTGGAGGTCTCAGAAGACAGGAAGAAAAGGGAAAGCTGAAACTTCTTAGAGACTTATTAAGTGGTTGTGACTAAAATACTGGTAGAAGTATAGGCAAAGAAAGCCAGGCTAAGGTCTCAGATGGCAAGGGGAAAGTTCTTGGGAACTTAAGTTAAGCTCACCCATACTAAACTTTAACGGAAAAGTTGGCTACATTGTTTTCATGTATTAGGGATCTGTGGAAGGTTGAATGTGAGTGATGAATTAGGGTATCTTGGCTGAAAAAATATTTCTAAGTAGCAAGTGTTCAATATGTGGACCGGCTGCTTCTAATTTCTGCAATCAGATATGGGAGCAAAGGAATGACTTCAAGTTGGAATTTCTAATTAAAAGGAAAGAAGAATGTAAAAGTTATTGGAAAATCTTCAGGCTGACTATATGGTAGAGAAGAAATTAAATTTTTCAGGAGGGGAACACAGGTGGACTGCTGAGGAACAACTTGCTAGGGAGAGATTTGCATGCCTAAAAGGGAGCCCAGTGCTAATGGACAAGACAATGAAGAAAAGGCCTTGAAGGTATTTCAGAGATATTTGAGACAGCCTCTCTTATCACAGGCTCAGTGTCCTAGGAGGAAAAAATTATTTTGGGAACCAAGCATATGGCCTTGCTACCTTGTGCAGCCAGGCCACTCTGGCCCCAACCTTGTCTCAAAGGACCACAGTTATAGTTCAAGCTGCCACTCTGAAGAGCACAAGCTACCCTAAGTTCTGGTAGCTTCCACGTGATGCTAAGTCTGAAAGTACAGACTTCAGAATGCAAGAGTGAAGGAGGCTTGGCAGGGAAAGCCTGGGTCTCCAGGCAGAAGCCTGCTACAAGAGTGGAACTATTGCAAAGAGCCTCTACTAGTGCAGTGCTGAGGAGAAATGTGGAGTTCAAGCCCCCACACAGAGTCTCTACTGGGGCACTGCCTACGGGAGCTGTGGTAAGGGGGTTGCCAACCTCCAGAACTCAGAATGTTAGAGCCACTGACAGCTTGCACCCTGAGCCTGGAAAAGCCAAAGACACTCAATTCCAACCTATGTGAGCAGCCTGGGAGGCTGCACCCAGCAAAGCCACAGGAGTAGAGCTGCTTAAGGACTTGGAAGCCCAGCGCGTGCACTAGTGTGCCCTGGATTCAGGCCATGAAGTCAAAGATTTTCAAGAGCTTTAAGATTTACTAACTGTCCTGCTGGGATTCAGATTGCATGGGAATTGTCACCCCTTTCTTTTAGCCTATTTCTCTGTTTTAGAATAGGAATGTGTACCCGATTCTTGTGCCACCATTGTATCTTGGAAGTAAATAGCTTTTTAAAATTTTTATTTTATAGGCTTATAGGTGGATGGAACTTCGGAAATAGATCCTGGTTATTTCATATACATACTTATTCATATTCACATGTATATGAAGCAGGACCGTTGTGCATTGGTTACCAGCTTCTCTGATTTTGATGAGACAGAGCACACTCCGTTTCAACAAGTTATCAACTTACATATTATATGAAGTGAATTTATTGCTTACAGATAGGCAGCAATGTAAAATAGAAGCCTAGGGCTCACTGTGAGCTAATCACCAATGCTCAGAAAATTGTCCAGAATGGATGAATTTTGACTGCACATGTACCACTTGTACCACAGCTGAGGAATTATTGTCATGAAAGAAAGCAGCTCCCCCCCACACACACCCCGGCCCTGTGTTTTATACCTTAGGACAAAGTGAATCACTGCACAAGAGCATGGAAGGACATTCTGTTTCTAGAGAGGGACTGAAATAGATCCTAGGCTGTTCTGGTCAGCTCTCCCTTATCACAAGATATTGGATGCTCAGCACATTGTACAGTTATTCTTCAGAACTACAAGTGAGAAAAAGAACGTAACTTCTTGGTCCAAGGCCACCTTGGAAAACTCTCTTGAAATATGCATACACATCTACCTAAAAGTACATAAATACAAAGATGCAGGGGCACAATTTTTAAAATTTTATTTATTTTTAATTTTATTGATATATAGTGTGTGTATATTTATGAGATATATGGTATATTTTGATACAAGCATATAATGTGTAGTAATCACAGGGTAAATAAGGTATGCATCATTTCAAAGATTTATTATTTCTTTGTGTTATGAATATTCCAGTTACACTTTTATTTATTTTAAAAGGCACAATAAATTATTGCTGACTGTAATCACCCTTTTGTGCTGTGAAATAGTAGATCTTATTTATTTTATTTAACTATATTTTTGTAATGATTCACCATTTCCACCTGCCTCTTTGTCACTCTTCCCTGTCTCTGGAAACCATCAGTCTAATTTCCATCTCCATGAGTTCGGTTGTTTTGTTTCTTAGCTCCCACAAAGGAGTAAGAACAGGAGATGTTTGTCTTTTTGTGCCTGAAATATTTCACTGAACATAGTGTTCCAGCTCCATTCATGTTGTTGCAAATGACAGGCTCTCATTCTTTTTATGACCAAATAGTCCTCCATCATGTATACGTACCCTGTTTTCTTTATTCGTTTGTTAATAGATATTCAGTTTAATTCCAAATCTTCGCTATTGTGAATTATGCCGCAATAAACACGGGAGTTCAAATATCTCTTTAATATACTGTTTTCCTTTCTTTTGGGTATATATTTAGCAGTGGGATTGCTGAGTAGTTCTATTTTTAATTTTTCTGAGTAACTTCCAAACTTTTCTTCATAGCGACTACTCCACCTCCGCAGACACTAACAACCACACTCACAATAGCTGTCTAACATAGGTCATCAGGATTAATACCATCAAATCCTTTTTCTCTGCTTAGGTTGGTCACCACAGAAAACTCAATGTTCCCAGGGATCCCATCTTACCTAGACCTCTACTCTGTCAACAGCTCAGTGAATTTTCTAGTTTTCTGCTCTCAAGCCCAAGAACTCTCCTCTTCCACACTCTCTGGAACTCACAGATCTTCAGATAAACCTCCTGTTTAGTTCACTGCCCCACTGGAGTCCTTTAAAATGTTGACTGTTCTCTTCTAACACCAGCTCCTTTGAAGCTCATGCCATGAGGCTGCACTCACTGTTACCCCTCTTTATAACAATTAGCAACTGACTTCTAGAGCACTCCAGCTTATTTCTGCAATATATCACACGAAATTATTGTACAAGAGTTTTAAAATGATTTCAATAGATCTTAGAGAATCTTGTTAATATCTTGGTGCCTCTGCTTTTAAACAACTTCACTTCTAGTTAACTTATCCTGAACTCAACCTCAGTCACTCACTCCCAGAGTCATGCATTAGCCTGTGTTGTGACTATTAACTGCAGACCTCTCAATTTTCTTAGATTCTTTTTTGGGTCTTTATAATTATTCCCTTATAGAAACTCTCAGATTATTTGCATCTCTATCACACTCCTTGTGACTCTTCAAACCTTGTTAAATTCAAATCCCCGTCTACTCGGCAATGGTCTCCAAGTCATCGAATATACACAATGATACTGACCAGCACTATTTCAAAGTCATTAAATGTATCCCTGCTAATTTGAAGATGATCTTTAGCTTCACCTAATAAGCCTAATACATTTCCCTAGTCATCACTCTCACTATTTGCCAGATGACCATTTTACTATTTTCTCTCTCCCTAAATGTGTGAAACCATCTATCAATTCCTCATTCTCAGCTAATATTTTTGCTTTTTATGTCACTGATAAAAAGAAGCAATAAGAGGACTTTGCTTTTCGATGTCACTAAAAAGAGAAATTCAATGTGCTTTCCCATGAAGCCACCGACCTGCAGAAAGGTCATTATGTATTCTTACTTTGCTCCTTCTGCAATGTGTGCACTCCTGTCTAATGTGACCACTCCACTGCAATACATCACATCCACTCTTCACCTAGGGACACCACTTCAGAATTTTTTCTCCAATATAATCAACTGTCCTTTCTATTGTTTAAGTCATATCAGCAAGCAAACATGCTATTATAATTCTAGTTTTCAAACAAATTTTTCTGTTTTACATCCCACTAAAATTATTATTTCCATCTCATCTCAGTTTATTTCTCACTCATAAAGAAACATCTTAACAAAATTTTCTGTATGTAACCTTTGCAATTCCTGACTTTCCATTCTGAGTCCGTTTGTTTTCAACTATTAATACTTCGTAAAAATTGCTCTTGCCCAAGTCTCCAGTGTTGTACCCATGTTGTTATATTCAGTAGTAATGCTTCTCAGTACCCTTTTTAATCTATCAGTAGCATCTGAAAGAAGTGTTCACCTTGAAATATTTTATTCACTTGGCCTTTGAGGTTATTCTATCTGCTAAGCCTTCTCCTAATTCACAGTCTACATTGCTGCAAAGCTTTTATCCTTCTAACCTCTAAATGTTGTAGTTACCCAGGAATTAATCCATGGATTTTTATGCTATCTACGTACATTTACATTTTTAGTTTATCTAAATTACTTTTTGGTTTAAAATACTCTCTTTAAGCCACAGATTCTCAAGTTTATATCTGTAACTCAATCCTGCCCTAATCCCTAAACGTAAGACTCACATACCCAACTGCCTATTCAATGATTGAGATTTTAGAAACTTCAAAATTAACAAGGTTGGAGTTTTAAAATTTATTCTCCTATCTTGCTGCCAAAGTCTACTCATTCCTGGGTCTTTCTTGACTTAATATATAGCTGCTGTACTTTAAAACAAGCTCAGGACAAAAGGCTTGGTCATGGCCCCTGACTTCTCTTTTTCTCTCACGTAAGCACCGGCAAATCCAGAATCTAATCACATCATTTTATCACTGTTCACCATTGTAGTCTAAGTAATGATTATATGTTACCTGTGTTATTGTAAAAACTTCCTAATAGTTTTCCTGCTTTCAGTTTCACTCTTCCACCCTCTATTTTCCCATGGGCAGATGGAGTCACCATCATTTAAATGCATTTATTTCATCTTATTTCCGTAACATGTGTTGAATAAATGAATAAACACATAAATCATCATGGGGAATAAAGGGAGCAAAAGAGAAAAGAGGGTAGAGAGAAAAACACATGTACTCCAATAGTTCTTTAAGTAACTGAGGAATATTAGAAGATAATGGAAAGAGGATAGTGTACCATAATGTGATTGCATTAATAAATTACACGGAATTGAGTGCCATCCTGGTTTTGTACTACTTTGATTGTGTTATCTTTGGTGCATGACTTTTCTGTGAGTCTAAGTTTGTAATGTTGGTAGATAAAATTTTAAGATGGCCCTCATAATGTAGATGCACTGATGTGCACATGCTTTCTCCCTACTCAGTCAAACACTAATCAAAATGCTTCTGTGAATGGGGTTTTGCAGATGTAATGAATATCTCAAATCAGATCACTTTAAACAAAGATAAACCAATAGCCCTAACCAAATCAAGTAAGTCCTTAGAAGGGACTCCTGGTGATGAAGACTGGAATCACAAAGGCAATTTTCTATGGCTGAATTCAAAGATGGAGGATGACATGTGTCAATAAATGCAAGTGGCCTTTAGGATCAGACAGCAACCTCCACCTAACAGCTAGCAAAGAGATGGGGTTATCAGTTCTACAGTCACAAGATATTAAATAATGACACAATGACATGACATTGTGAGGACTCTGAATTCCAGATGAAAATGTAGCCTGACTTACACTTTGATTTTAGCCTTGTTACACCCGGAGTAGAGAACTCAGTTACACCATGCCCAAGATTCTGACCTACAGAGCTGTGGGCTGATAAAAATGCATTGTTTTAAGCCACTATGTTGGTGGTTATTTGCTATGCAGCAACAGAAAAATGACATTAATCTCTAAAGTAGAGGTTTTAATATCATCTTTTTTATGAGACCAAGGGAATGTAGCACTTATTTTTTAAATAGAATTTGCATAGTACCTCTAAATTTGAAGGAAGAAATTTATATAGAGAGATACTAGTAAGACATTTAGCTGGCAAAATGAAAGATTATAGAGTAGGAAATAAGAATAGTAGCTACACTCTAAAAATATTAATATGCTCCATGGAGTTGGGGCTGGGTATGCAGAACTTCTGAGGTATGAATACATATTCATCATTAAATTCTATTGCAGGATATATTTTATTTTATTGAAAATGTTCTAGTATGCTTAGTGAATCTACTTTTTGCAACATATTCTAGATTTTGTATGGAAAATAAGAAAAGCTACTATATTACTTAACTGTGACCATGGGGTAGGCACTATACTAGATACTTTACTTAAAATGTCACACTAAACTTAAACAAAAACAGATGATTAAAATTAACAATCGTCATAGTCTGTTCTCACACTGCTATAAAGAACGACCTGAGTCTGGGTAACAGATGAAGGAGAGAGGTTTAATTGGCTCACAGTTCTGAAGGCTTAACAGGAAGCATGGCTCTGAGGTCTCAAAAAAGGTACAATCATGGCAGAAGGTGAAGGGGAAGCATGGCACTTCTTATGTGGTGGCAGGAGCTAGTCAGAGTGAAGGGGGAAGTGCCATGCACTTTTAAACCATCTGTTCCTATGAGAACTCACTCACTATCATTAGAGGAGCAAGAGGGAAATTCGCCCCTAGAATCCCCTCACCTCCCACCCCATCCCTCCTGAGACATGTGGGGATTCCAATTTGGGTGGGGACACAGAGCCAAACCATATCAAGTGTCAAGGCAGGATTTGCTAATAAACATCACCACGCCACCAAAAAGACTTCATAGATTCTGGTGTTCGACAGAGACGTGTCCTCTCAAATATAGAACTTTTTAAAAAAGTATTGATGCATAAAAGGGCATTTTAATGTTGAATCTTTAGAAATCATACCTTATAATGAGTTCAGAGTCAGTGTAGTTGCCATTATTTATCATTTTGTTTTAAGGTTTATTGCCAGAAACGTCGTTAAACTGTGGCTGTTTCTTAAGCTCAAGTATACCCTGAATATGAAGGTGGGAGATTCCACCTGGTAGACATTTTATGCTCTCTCTGAGGATTTTCTCAAGTCCATCTTCCATTCTTACATCTCTTTTTAGCTATGTCCAATATATTTATTCAGGGTTTTAACTTTATTATTATACACATTCATTGCTAGAGGTTCTATTTGTTTATATGAAATGTTATATTTTGTATTGTAATCCCTTTTTATCATTAATAAGTGAAACATTCTAACTTTATTATTTCTCACAAGTTGATTTATTATAAAACTTCTTGAGTTTTGAATTCTATTCTTTTATGTTTCTGCTGACATTTCAGAAGCATCATTTCATTGTTTTAATTTTTTTTATTGTTAGCTCATATTTGATAGGAATTTTAAATTTTTCCTGTGGCTTTTCTATGCTCTATAGATGGTAATTGTTTTATAGAATGAGTTTTTTTCCGTCTATTTTTCAATGGCATCTTAGAGTCTTCACAGTTCCATAACTCACTGCTGAAATTTTTCACTTAGGAGACAAGCAAAATGGGTAATATAACCTGGATTCAATGTCAGAATATGCAAAAAGACTAGGGCTTCGATTTTTAATGGGTCTGCCCTTTCCTTTACCAAAATATCTAGGCAGTTGCAAACTTCTTTATTACTTCCTTGGATAGACAGAATACAAATTATCCTCCTTTATGTGGAGAAAACAAAATACGTTTCTTCTCCTGTGGGCATTAAAGGTTTATCTTCTTGTCTACGGGGCTTTTGTCTGATCCAATATGTGTTTAGGTAACATCAGTTTGTAGGATCTCTGCTCAGACCTTAAGCCTTCTTCCATTCTCCTACCCATAAATATCTTTATTTTGATTATAGCTATTTATCACAATGGAAGACAGTCCTCTTTCATCTATTCCACCCTTTTGCTGGAATCACAAATCACTGTACAATTTAAGTTTAAAAAGAAGAAGAAAAAGCTGGGGAGTGCCTGAGCTACTGTATGAATGATCCCAAAAATATGAACTTAATCTTTCTGATCTTGAGTTTTCTTATCTGTAAAATGAAAATATTGTTTTCCATTTAGAAGGGTTATGGGAAGATGAAGTGAAGATGTCTTGTTTTTATTCTGTTGTTTGAGGATACAGTCAGTTAAAAGTCCATTTTTAGACCCAGGAGGTGACCATCTCACAAAGATTGAGATAGAGTCTGGATGTTCATTCTTAGAAAACTCTGGGACTATGAATAGGCTGTAGGGCTAAATGTAAGTACTGATGACACAGTATCATTACTTTACAGAGAACTTCCAAGTGGGAAACTATGTGTTCAGACATTTACAAACCAAACTCAAGCAGAAAGCAGTTAACATATTTGATCTTAATGACATTTGTTACAGGCATGACAATAAAGCTATCTTCTCCTACACTTATTAGGTTAAAGAATTGCATATTAATGTTATACTGGAACCTGCACTACTAGCTCACAAGGGCCAATTGTTAAATATTAAGAAATTTTGTGGCCAATTTGTAGCATGAAATTGACCAAAAAGGAAGTACTTAGACCGCGGAAGTTAACAAATACTACAAATCAGGACACTGGTTGATTAATTAACTTCGAATTGCTTTGCCAGCCAACACTGCATATAAAAAATGTTAGTTATACAATTCCCTTCTATTTAATTATATTTCATTTGACTTTAGTTCCAATAAATTTTTCTCATTTTAACAGTTTAAACTATACTTATAATTAAAGAGAAGAGATTTATACATCAAACTGGAGCAACATAAGCAACATAAGGAGAGCTTGAAAACCTAGGATCCACTGAAAGCCTTAGAATGACTCTAGATCTCATCTCACTAAACTAAGCACTACTATGATTGGCTGAAATTTTGGCTTTCCTTACATGGAACAGGGCCCCATTATAAAAGCATGTTGTATGTGAAAAAGCTATGAAAGTTCTCAGACCAGGTTTGGTGGTCTCACAAAAACCTATTGATCATGCATATGAAAAGGATTCCTGGTGTTGGACAAAACAAAATTCTAATATGTGACAAATGCAATTTCCTGAAACATTTGTTCAGAAGAAACTACTTATACCATTATAAAACACTCTCCCCCAATAATTTATTCCGGTGTATTTTCCATCAATATTTTGGTTTCCTGTTATAAATGTAGTTAAAATATCCAGTGCATCCTGCTATCTGATTTCCATCACACTGAAGCTATGTTTGACTAATGACTACTTGTATAACTTCTTGTTTTACAATATCCTTTCTAATCCTAAATCACTCTCAAAGCCAGTAATAGGTTCTGATGTGTCATGTCACTCAGCATAAAGCTCCTCATGTATTTTTGATACCACTCAGACTATGGCACAGAAATTCTCAACATAAAATTTCTACTGTGTACTTTCCAAAGAAATAACTTCTGCAACAATGAGGGGCTTTTTTTCAATATTTTTTAACCTATATTGATTTTTGATGAATAATCCCTAATAGCATCTAATACAATATCATGTAAACCACTCATTACCCCCTGGAGGGGTCCTTTAAATTCTTCATTAATTTTTATCTCTTTAGTTTTGAACAGATATTTACATTTAATCAGAATTATGTAACCGTATTTTCCATATATTTACTTTGAGATTGCCCAGTCACCCAATATACATTTATGCTTTGCCTGATCAGTAAATTAGTAAACTGAAAGGGCCACATAATTTTAGTATTTTATTTTTTATCTGATCAAAGTGTCTAAAATGAATATTAATACTTACTAGGCAAGAAAAATATATTGAAAGATTCTTACTTGTTTGTCAAATATATATAATATATACACTAAGTCTAGGAAATATCATAGGTACCTGGAAGAATTATCAATTTGTAGCTATGAAAAGGGAACATTGCAATATGGCTTTTTCTATTTAAGGCTCCATATGCTTTAAAAGGAGTCAATAATTTTATGCTAATATTTTGAATATTTTCAATAAATATGACATACCCAGACCCATCAGGCTGGCCAAATTGCTTAAGTTCTCTTGTTAGTCTAGTCTTCTAATTATAGTTAGTTTGGTGAAAGGAATTGTTGGTGCGTATAGAGGTTTAAGAAATTGGGCCAGGGCTCTGTAACAGAAAATATGAGAAATTTCAGAAAGTCTGAACTTTGGAACTGAGTTTATCAACAAGTGAGGCTAAGGTCCAAATGATAAGAAGGTGGAATCATGGAGATCTGACAACAGGAATGGGACTTGGGAAAAGGATTCTAATATCTGAAAAAATAGGGTTGATGCATTAAACAGGATGATCAGTTCAGAAAAAAAAAAGTGATACTCTAAAAGAGAATCAAAGAAGAGTTAATTTAGCAGAGACAATATCCAATTCAAGCACTGGAAACCAGAGTAAGAGATCAGAGTAATGGTTGGCATAAGACTGATTCAATTTCTAGATGCTTGCAGAATATAGGGCTGAGAATCTGTAGATCAGAGTTAAAAGATTTTATCTAGGAAAGAAAAGCAAAACAAAGGCAGAAAGTACAGAAATATTAGTAAAGTCTTGTTACACAGTTTGCAAATATGATGATCCTACGTAAAAAGTTCTTTGGAAGGTGAGAGATATATAAATTTGGTCTGTATATAAAAAGTTCTTCACAGATATTTATCTCTACCTTTCCCTTATCCATCTCCAAGCTCCACAATTTATTTAGAAGACAGATACAAAATCACTGAATAAAACAGTATTAGCAGACTGGTCATTAGTATGTTTTAGGCTTGAAAATATTTGAAGCGTTTAGCATATCTATGTATATAACTATTAAACTATTAAGAGTATTTCTGATCAAAACGTGTGCATATCTGAAAAGATATGCACCAATTCAGAAACTCACTTTAAGCTTCTTGAGAAACTACACATTTTATAGACAATGCTAAATACTAAATGGTTCTACTAGTTAGAGTTTCATAAGAAAGAGTGTTCATAAAACCTCAGCAGACTTACATATGTGTTTCTTAATGTACACACCTTATTTCCTCAGCTTAAGTTTAACTAACGGATTTCTAGAGAAAAGTTTTAAAATAGGAAATATTCACAAATTGTAAAGAAATGCTTGTAATAACTAGATATTGTTGTATAAAAATAGCTATACTGGGAAATGTAACCTGAAATATCCCTTTTAATTCATGAAAAAATTTGAAAAGTACCATACATGTGTAAGTTAGCTTCATTGTGTATTAAAATAAGAAAAACCTGTGAAAATACAGTAGTTATTAGGATAATAGTATTTCAATGTAAAAACATTTTATCCCAAAAAATGCAGACTTTTTAAAAAGTCATATAATTTATAAATTGAAGTAACCTGTCACTGTATCTTTCATTTTTATTTAATAATAAAAGAATTTATTCACCAGAAAAGCAAATTATGTTTGATATTATTTATATATAAAATATTTTAGTCATCTTTCATAAAATCTATTAAGACATAAATATAGCCTTCCATTAATATTAGTCTATTTAAACTGAGAGAAAAATATACAATTTTACCAGATAAGTTGGAAAATAGGGCTAATTATCTAAATAATATCTGTTCAACCCCCAACATATTCTCTTTCAAGTGTCTTATTATTTCCTGAAAAATTATCTGTTTGTTATTCCCACTGATTTATTCTACTTAGTTTATTAGGGTAAACACTGGCTGCATTACACAAACAAAAATCTATGATTAAATTTTTGTTACTTTACTCAAGCAACAAAAATAAAATAATAGGGAGAAAAGCTTTGGAAATTTTGTTTAATGCTCAATTGTTTAACATAACATAGTAACAACCGAATACACAGAGAAATTACAATATTCATTCAAAAGCTTATAAATACCTTTATTATTAAAATAATGAAAAATGCTATAATTTTAGAAAAGTAAATTATGACACATGCAAAACCATGATGTGTAAAATAATAGCTGCCAACCTGATTACTATAAATAATCAAAGGTAAATTGTATCATGCCAACATATTAAAATATTTTAAAGTATTGGTTAGGGTTATTAAATATATAGTTAATTATGTATAATGCCAACTAATTAATATTATTAACTAATTGAATATAAACTAATACAAAACAATACAGAGAAGTGACCAGTTGCATGAGACATGTACAGATAATTGAAATTAAAATATTTTGATATTAAAGATATTAATATGCAATAGCTGCCACACTGTAGCATACTTTAAACAAAGTCATTTGAATTAAGATTTTCATCAACAAGATATATTCCTAATTCTAAAATAATAAAATCACAACAATAACTATCACGACTCTGTTGACCTTTTAATCCCAAATGTGAGTAAGTGGCCTTTACCTAGAGGGTCTAACACTTTAAATGGAAAGTGAAATATTTCTAAATGGAGAAGGATTTTGTAGTAAGTGTGGTTGAGGCAAGAACTAAACTGATAGCTATTGAAAAGGAATAGAAGGAACTCTATGAAAGAATCTCTGCAGAAAGGAGATGAACTGCTCATGAGCACTGATTACTCTTGACATTTATATTACTATAACCGAGAATGTGTATAACTTAAGCATGTGTCAAAACTTTCCTGTACTACTCTGCAGCAACCTCCTACATCTTGCTTCCTCTGCAGTGTCCCAAATATACTTCTTCAGTTACAACTACCAACACCTAATCATGACAAAATATATTCGTCATTACCCATTATTACTGGGCAGGGATTAGCACCGTTAATGCTGCTATTAAGCAGTGATTTGTCAGTCCATATTTCCCAATCCATGCAAAGTATAACAAAACTGAATTCACTATAAAATGAAAAACATTTATTTTTGCTAAACTTTCTAAATGTCAGTCATATTACATATACTGTGACAATATCTATTCCTTTTCCCTGATTCCTTTTTCTGTAAGGAGGCTTGTTTTTAAATGTTTCACCAATATGTGAAATCTATCTTTGTTATCTTTCCTCCTATTACCTTTGTAGGTACTGACAGAACAGAATTTATCCCAGAACACCTTTGTTTCCAATGAGGAAATTACAAAATTCCCTTCTGCACTCCCTTGGTTGTCGTGTTTTCTTCTTCATACAAAAAATCTAATATCAAACATGATCTGTTGTTATTAACTCAAATTTTAGACTTGACTAATTAGTTCAGTTTGGTCAATTTACCTACTATACTTTGCAACTAAGTCTTATTATTTATGGTTTTATTTAATTTTAAAGTACACAGTATTAAGAGCAAGAGTATCTGTCAATTATTTTTTTCAAGCTAAAGAAGGCAAAGAAGAAAATGATTATGTTGTCATAGAAACTAGTAAAATATAACAAAAAATCCAAATTCTGTGAAGCCAAAACTTCAAAAATGCCATCGTTAAAGGGAATAATCTAACGATATTTAGGACAGAGAACAAATATTCTTAAGAGAAACAATTAAAATTTAAGGTATTAAATATGATGAACACAAAATGTTAATATAATTTTAAGCTACGGAAAATTCTGATCTATAAAGAAAATAGAATATATGTATGAAGTTCAAGAATAAATATTTTGGAAAGTCAGTGAGACCCGATCTCTGACTATCAAATGCGTTAACATCACCATATTACAATTATCTCTCTTGACATAGTGGTAAATATTTTTACAAGATCTGAGGCATACTGATAGAAATTGCAATTTAAAACTGACACAAAGTAAGTAGTTTTCATTTGTGACATTTTACAAATAATATTACTGGTCTAAATATTTCCTCTCCTTTTGAAATATATTACGAGTATGTGAAATGGTTATCTAATTTAACATCAAAGCCACAATCTATAAAAATATTTTGTTCTTTTTGTTTTCTTCTTCCTTGCTTTAATCTAATGTTTCCAGAACATCTCAAACTATAGATCTTGGAAATTATCTTCTTTGTTTTACATATTTAACATTGTATATATTTCATTAATTTGTTATAATTATTTTGCTATATAATTTTTACTTCTGATATTTACTTTATAGAGAAACCTATATAGTTAAATAAAACAGAATACAATGTTATTCTAAAGATTTTACAACAAACTGTATGCTTGATTAATCTATTATCTTCCTACACCAAAACCATAAGAATAATCTTGAACAAAAGCAAAAGTCAGAACACAAAGATAAACCAAAACAAAGAATACATTGTTCAATTATCTCATTTATTTCTTCTTCCCTTCTTTCTTCTGTCCTTTCTTCCCTGCTTTCTTTTCTTCCTTCTTTTCTTCATTTCTCTCTCTTTCTCTTTTTCTTTCTCTTTCTTTCTTTCCCCATTCTTTCCTTTCTTCCTTTTCTCTTTCTTTCTTTCTTTCTCTTTCTTTCTTTTTTTTTCTTTTCTTTCTTCCTTCCTTCTTTCTTTTTCTTTTTCTTTCTTTTTTCTTTCTTTATTCTTTCTTTCTTTTTCTTTCTTTCTTTTTTCTTTCTTTATTCTTTCTTTCTTTCTTTCTTTCTTTCTTTCTTTCTTTCTTTCTTTCTTTCTTTTGTCCTTTCTTTCTTTCTTTTTCAGAAAAGGTCTGGCTCTATCACCCAGGCTGGAGTGCAATGGCACAGTCCTGACTCATTACAGACTCTGCCTCCCAGACTCAAGCGATCCTCCTACCTCAGCCTTCCAAGTAGCTGGGATTACAGGTGCACACTGCCAAGCCAGGTTAATTTTCGTATTTTTAGTAGAAACAAGGTTTCCTCATGTTGCCCATGATGGTTTCAAACTGTTGGGTTCAAGCAGTCCATTGGCCTTGACCTCTCAAAATGCTGGGATTGCAGGCAGGAGCCACTGTGCCCAGCTATTCTGTATTTATTTTGATTGTGTAAAATCTGAATTTCACTTTGTAAGATTTAAATAATGATCAATTAAGAAAAAATTTCAACCAAATTATTTAATAATATTTATTCTGACAGTGTTTAAACATGGTCTGTTTAGTAATACTCTTTTATTCATACTCTGATAACTCTGTTCTCTCTCTCTTTGCTGTAATTTAAACAAACACACACTTTCTCTGTCTCTCTTTCTTATCCATCTCTCTATCTCTCTATTTACCTGCTATACATGTATATATTTGGAGAAGCTGAGAACCCAGAATGTTAACTGACAGGCTCAAAGGTCATACGGCCCACTTTTCAATGTGTCATGACTAGAGTTCAGGAATCTAATCACCTATTTGGTGCCAAGTTATCCCTTAATTCCTAAGCATAGAGCAATTTCCCAGCAATTTTAAAATTATGAGCAGATGTTAAATGAGCAATGAACTATGAAATTATATAAACATGAATAAAGTTTAGAGTGGTAATCAAATAAAACTTATAACAAAGTGCATTTAGCACATGCTTAATTGTATGCACAATCCATATTGTACCACATGGTAATTGAATATAAATAGTAAGCAAAGATCATAAAAGACTGCAATTCGTCTTTTAAATGGACATTTGTATTGTTTTAGTGCCTTAATTTTTAAGGCCTGTCATTAGTGATTCTTGATTCTGGCTTACCAGAACTAGTGTTCAATCAATCTGTATTTAGAATGATTTCATGAGGTGCAAACACACACACCTTCACAGGAGCATTTTGAAGATATGCTGTAGATAATTGAATAAAGCAATCTATTCAAAAGCACCACAGGGGCAGGAAAGGCTTCTGAAAATCCAGGGCCATAGAACAAGTCTTAGGGGGAGTTAGAACAGTTTCCAACAGTGAACTATTTTCATCAAAAAAATAGTACAAAAAAGTTTCTAACTTTAAAGAAAAAGTTGCTTATTGCTTCAAGTAACAGAGCTTTACCAACTGGGACTGCTGAGCTCAAGGTTAAGGTAAAAGTAAAATGATAAGCAGAGCAAGAGCAAGGAATTAAACTTGAAAAATCCTAGAGCACAAAGAGGAAGCAAAGGGAGAGAAAGGCTGAATGACTGTGAATCATGCTTTCCCTGCATAGCTGGCTCTTTGCCAGTCAGTGCCAAAATACATGCCATGCCCATCTCACTCTTTGATCTTCCTTAAGTTTAGAAACAGGAAATCAACACATGACATGTTGAGGATTAAGGATGAGCATTTTAGGAAAATTATTTTAATTTATCAACCTCCCTATGACACAGCTTTTGTTTTTGTAGCCTATTAATGAGTCACGAAACCAATTTAATGGATCACAACCAGCATTTAAGTGATAATGAGAACAGAATAAAAAAACGAACAGAAACTACTAATGTGTGATTTATGGTAAGATAAATATTGTTTGAGAAAACATTCGCTTTTATTTCATGAACATGTGGTGTAGTGTGTGTGTGTGTGTGTGTGTGTGTGTGTGGTTGGTGTGTGTATGATTTGGCTCACAGCTATGGACTAAACGTTTTTCCCTCAAATTCAGGTGTTGAAGCCCTGATCACCAGTGTGATGGTATTTGAATGGGAGGCCTTTGGGAAGTAATTAGGTTTACAGGAGGTCTTGAGGATAGAGTCCTCATGATGGAATTATAAGAGCTCTTATAAAAAGAGGAAAAGACAGCAAGTTTTTTCTTTTTTCTCCTTCTCTGCCTGCATGCACAAAGGTAAGGCATGTGAGGACTTAGCCAGGAGAAGGACCCTCAACCAGAACACAACCATGTCGGCTGGCATCTTGACCTTCAACTTCCTTCCAGCCTCCAGAACCAAGAGAAATCGGTTTGTGGTTTTAGCTACCCAGTCTACAGTAATTTGTCATAGCAGCCGAACTAAAATATTCATTATGCTAATTTGTTATTTGAGTTAAAGGAAAACCAACAAAAATCTATGGCTTTCCATAAAGTGTCACTTTGAAAATCATTACCCTACTTCCCCCACCCCTGGTATAAATTGAAAAGGATGAATGCCTAGGAATGTACAAATAATTATTTGGGTGGTAAAGTCACAGGGACCTACCAAATCTTTACTTCTCCATTTCCCTTAATTCCCACTATGTAAAAGCCCTTTCTTTTTAACTTGATTTCTAAATTTAATGTTCTCTCGCATGCACACAAAAAAGCACCACACTCAGTGAAGCTCATGCAAAAAGTATCCCACAATATATTACACTTACTAATGCTAATTAGCTTAACTTCTTTTTAACAGCTTGCTTTTATTTTACTTATAATTATTTAAAATTGGTACATCTTTTTTCACAGTTTTTCAGAAATATAACTCTATAACAATGATGTCCAATTGCCATCCACTCACCTTTTCTGTTTTAACATTTACTCTTCCTATATTAATCTAAATATATCTACACCAAACACATTCACACTTATACACATACCAGCCACAGGAACAACAGGAAGCCTTTGGAAATTCATTATTGTCAACAGGCTTCAGGACCATCCTCCTACCTATTTTCTATGCATACATAAATGGACAGAAAAGTAGCATTCCATCTGCCTTATCCCACTTGGTTTCAAATATGCCATCTGGCCCATATTCCAGAATTCTCTTCATCTCTTCCAACTACCTAATAAGACTGCAAAAGAAACCCTGAATCTACCTGATACCACGAGAAGTACTTATTGAAGAGTTATTCCTTCAGGTCATGTTTGTATACAATCCTTTTTCTAAATCATGGTTAATTTTTTGTGATATCTCATCCCTGAATCATTTGACTCTGTGGAATGAGAATCACTACTGTTCAGTGCAGTGGAAAAGGGGGCTGACTCACAGTCCCCTGTGATAAAAGAATGACCATTACTAAAGCTAGAAGAGGTCGGAAACGCCTATGTGAGTTTTAGGAGAGAGAAATTACATATATATCATACATACAGCCATATGTCTGTATAAAATAATGTATAATACAAAATTATCCTATAATAGCTATCAGAAATAGAATTTTTCTAACGTTTTTAATATAAGATGTCCTACATGCAATAAACAATGGATTTACAGAGGATGGGCTACTCAGTTTGGTTAATGTTATCAGATTTTTAAAAAATCTTTTACTGTCCCAGGTTAATAAATAAAAGCGATGGTGAAAGTTAATAGTCCTGCTAGGAGAGTTTTTTATCTAAATAACGTATGGAGCAACAAATGTTCTATTGGAAGAGAGTGTTTGGTGTTAAAAGTCAGAGAGTGTAGCTCAGAGAGGCTTAAGTGATTCTGTTTGACTCAAGATTGATGCAAGTAATAATATGGGTTAAGGGGCAGATGGAAGTAGCAAAGAGGGCAATAAGTTTGTTTAATGGAATGTCTTTCTCTTGTATTACTGATGAAAGAGAAGGCTGTTATCTGCTGGTACACACTTAACTTTATATATTTCTTTGTTTTCTTGTTCACAGAAATACAGTTTCTTAGAATATGTGGAATCACTGAAACTCTAATATCTTCATCAATGTGTAAGTTCAATTTTCCTTTTCTAGGTGGTTAGGTACACTAATTCATTTTTAAGGACCAGTAAAATAACAATAGATTAAATGTACATATCAGATTTTTCAAATTATTTTATGTTATGAGTTAAAATTTTCATATCTATCTGTCATCCGTGTGTTTTTATTGTGATAAATTATATTTATAAAAATGTCCAGTCTTAGTCATTTTTATATGTACAGTTTGTTGGCATTAAGTATATTTATGTTGTTGCATATCCATCATCACTACCTATTTTCAGAACTTTTTACAACTTTTCAAACTAAAACTCTATACCATACTCATTAAACAATAAACTCCCCATTGCTCCTCTCCTTAGATCCGGGTATTTATCGTTCAACTTCCTGTCTCTATGAATTTGACTACTCTATGTAGTATAATTAAATGAAATCATGCAGTATTTATGTTTTTGTGACCAATTAATTTCACTTGGCATGAGGTCATCAAGGTTCATCCATCTTGCAACATGTGCCAGAATTCTCTTATTTTTAAGGTTGAATAATATTCCAGTGTACATATATCTCACATTTTGTTTATCCATTTACCTGTTAGTGAACATGAGTTGCTTTCACATTTTGTTTATTGTGAATAATGTTGTTATGAACATGGGTATATACCTATTTGTGCAAGTCCTTGCTTTAAATTTTTTGGGTATACATACACCTAGAGGTAGAATTGGGGGATCATATGGTAATTGTATTTTGAACAGTATTGAACAATAGTGAGAAACCTGGATCCCTACATTTGCTTAGTTTTTCAATTCTGGTATACTTGTACAGTGGCTTCAGAATTGCTAACCTGTACCCACCACAATGGAAAAAGCTTTGTTAATTATAGTATTGTATTTATATACAGTTTCTTTTGCCTTTAAGCTTGTAGACTCCACTCATTTCCAAAGATACTTGAGTCATTATCTTATCTTCCATCACCTTCAGTGAGAATCATTTATTTATAACACAGTTAGATCTCTTTGCTACAGTTTGCATTCCATCCTAGCATCCACAACCTCCTAATTTTTTTTTGTTTTAATGTATATACTTTAAGATTCACTCTTTGTAGTGTAAAGTTCCAAAAGTTTTGACAAGTTCATAGTGTTACATATTTGACATTACAATATCATACAGAATAGTTCCACTGCTTTAAGATACACCCTTTGCTTCACTTGCTCCAACTTCCCCTCTTCCCCTGAACTACTGGCAACCACTTATCTGTTTTATGATCTCTACAGTATTTCCTTTTCCAGAATATCATATAAGTGGCATATACCATAGGTAGCTTTTTCAGACTATGTTCTTTCACTTGCCAATATGTACTTATGATTGAACTATGCCTTTCAGGGTTGGATCTCTCAGTCTCTTTGATTGTTAAATAGTTTTCCAGTGTTTGGATGGAGTGTGGATAAACTATTCACCTATTGAAGGACATCTTGGTTGCTTCTAGTTCTTGGAAACTATGACTAAAACACCCATAGACATTTGTATGCAGGTTTTTGTGTAGACTTAAGTTTTCAAATCATGTGTATAAATATCTGTAAGAATAATGGCTAAATTATGCGGTAACACTAAGTTTAGCTTTGTAAGAAACTGCCATGCTGTATTTCAAAATGGCTGCACCATTTTATATTTCCACCAGCAATGAATGAAAGATTCTGTTTAGGTTTTGTTTTTGATTAGTAATTTGGCAATTTCAAAGATTACTGGATAAAGAAATGAAATTCTATTCTGCATTAAACCAGATTTGAAACATGCTGAGTGATTCATTTATAGGACATAAATCAAGGACAAGCTTTTGGGTTGATAGGTGCAGTAAACCACCTTGGGACATGTTTACCTGTGTAAACCTGCACATGATGCACATGGATCCTGGAACTTAAAAATAAATTAAATATAAAAAATAAAAAAAATTTAGAAACCCAAATGCATAAAGTTGCTTTTTATCTTTAATCCACTAAAATTTACTGAGCATCTAAAATGTGCCATAAACAAATAATTGGCACATGTTACCACAAAATACCGTTAATATCATCATCGTTATTGGCATTATTATAACTTCATCATAAATCCACAAATGTTTATTAAAACTCAACTACTATAGAAATTGCAATATAATGGTAGGAAATATTGTCTGTGTCCTACACTTAATGGAATTTATGATCTATTGGAGTAATAATAAAATTTTACAAAGTAGATTTCAATTTAAAGATGAATGCAGTTACATCATATATTTTCTCTTTATGACATGTTAAACTCTAAATTACTGAACATTTAACTTCTCTTGTCTTCCTATTTTATCATAAATATAATCCTCTGGTTTTGCTCATCCAGCTGCTTGTACCATGATACCTATCATTTAATCACATTATTACAGAGGTACTGCCTTCAGGAGCATCTGTCTGGGAAGGTTATTTGAGCTTTAAGTATGCTGCACTTACCATGGCATATTTAGTTATAATATTCACTGCATAAGCAGTTGGCCACAGTATACACAAGCCCAGGAGGGAGATCTGGGCTGGAGATTTGAAATTAGTGAGTTATGTTTTTGGTAGATCAGGTCATAGATAAAATCACCCAGGAAAAAGAGAAAATGGGATAAGAACAGGGGAGAGAAACTTAAGGACTTACATGTAGGAAACAGATGGAACTGGTCAAAGGAGAAAGACGAAGCTTGCCTAGGAGACATGTAAGACTAGTCAGTGACACATGAGAAATTATGAGATTGTGTCCTGCATGGGGGCTTACAAGTAGAAAGAGTGATCAAACATGATTAAGATACCAGACCAAAAAATTTCAAAGTAGTTTCTGCAATTAGGGTATTAATGATGACCCACAACAATTGACTTCAGGGAGTTGAAATTGATTTTGTATTTCAAGACTGAATGTGGTCAGGAAGTGAAGAAAGCCAGACTATATGAAGATTATATTATTTAAAGCATCAATAACATATTTTTATTTCATTCTTTTGTGTCCACACTTCTAACAATCAAATCTTCTCTTCTCTTTAGTAATCTCCTCCCCTTCCCTCCCTTCCTGTCTTTCTTTTCTCTCTTTCTCTCTCTCTCTCTCTCGTTCTTATCTTTAGTATCCTGAGACTACTTACTAATATTCTTCAGTCAGGAGACTGCTGGAATGAGAATTTGACTGACAGGAAAAAAAGAAAAGGTTGAAATTATATAATTCTTTACAAATGTTAAGTTTTACTTCTCTGGTACCGGATTCAACATGTGAAAGGAGTTTGTTGTTTGCTTTGCATTTCTGCTTCTCTGGTAGTCAGCTAAAACCAATTTGGTAAATGTCACTGCTCTCTGGGGGTACCGAATGCCAGGATTGGCACCTGGTCCACTGAATTCTCTCTGAAGTGGCTCAAGAAAGAAAAAAATCCTGATTCTCTATGGATCATTCTTCTAAAAACAGATATATCTACCAAATGAAAAATTCTTCACCAAAGCATCTATAGAACAAACTTACTCATACAGAATCTTTGGCATAGTAGACCAATCTAGGGAGAATTATACTTTTACTCTAAAAAACAGTACCATAAATGATTCCAAAACTATCCCTCTCTATTCACAATACTACTTGGAATGTGTTCTGAAACACGAGTTAAGTGATTATTTCACCCTTTTCTACATATTTGATGTAGTTTCCTGAATCTCTCCTAGTTCAATGAATTCTCCACTTTATGCAACTAAACTCATGCAACAGTGCGTAACACAGAAGCATTCATTAAATATTAAGTATTTTGGGTGAGAGGCAAATCGTATCCCTTCCTTGAAGCTGAGATGCTCTGTGATTGCTTTTCAACCTCTTTGTGCATGTAGGATGCAGATACATAACCCAGATTTTAGCATAAGAAACACCCTGTGGTTTTTGAACTGAAATACACTGACAGAAGAACATTTAAAGAAACAGGGGCAACAGAAAATATATTTTGATGGCCAACAGTGGCCATGGGGCAAATGTGCTGATTTCTAGGGCAAAAGTAGCAGTGCTTTTAGGAGCAGTGCCTGATGTCCATAGAAACTGGATCGTCCTGTGTTCAGTGGTAGAGACCGGCTCCTCTTTTGTGGCATGAATTTGACTAAGTTCTAGAGTGCACCCTGGCATCCTTTTTTCTGCTCGTTTTCTGTACTTGGCTTTCAATGCTTTGGGTATTCTGTGATCTACTCACACTGTTTTTAAAAATTTATTTTCTGCTTATATCAGAGTAAGACTCTTTAGCCTACAGCTAAGAACCCTGATAGACACAATTGCTGTATACATTAAAACTCAGAAGCAGTCACCAAGGACCTTATCAAATTGGCCTGACTGTATATTATTAATGCCTCAAAACAATTTAAGTATGGTATACCAATGTGAAAATAATGTTTATTCTTCAGATCTGGTAACTAAATGAGATATAAATGCTTGGTTATTTACAACATCAGTTTGGTGACAGAGTTCATAGAAGGTCATGTTTGACTTCCACCATGGAGATGGTTCTTCTAGTTTGATACATAAATGCCCAAACTCACCAGGCCACTTTCTGACTGATTTCTAGTGATGCCATCTTATAAGTATGTTGATTAAGAAAAATTCTGCTTAATCATGTCCCAAGCAATAATTCTAGTCTCTGTACTTTGAGGATCTTTTTCAATGGTGAGCTCTAGATACTACCTACTTGTTTACTTTTACAACTCTATGATTATGGTCCTTCCTGATGGACCACTGTCCTACTTCAATATCTTTCTTCCCAAAGTAGGAATTTTCTAGCTAATAAGGTAGTCCATTGAAAATGTGTGCCAGTTTTTTTCCTGTTGAAGCTGGAAGACTGAGATCCAGAATTCTATTTTTTTTTTAATTTACCTTAAGTACAGGTGCAGAACTCGCAGGATTGTTGCATAGGTACACACATGCCGTGGTGTTTTGCTGCCTCCTTCGCCCCGTCACCTACATCAGGCATTTCTCCACAATTTTTTAAGAAGAGGAAGGGTATGTTTCTGGGTTTGGCTCAAAATAAACCTTTATTTTGGAAATATCATGCAGAACATCCATCTTTTTATTTTCTTCATTTACTTCCTTTATTTTTTTTAATTTAACTATAAGTTCTGGGATACATATGCATCATGTGCAGCTTTGTCATATAGGCATACATCTGCCATGGTGGTTTCCTGCACCCATCAATCTGTCATTTAGGTTTTAAGCCCCACATGCATTAGGTATTTTTCTAATGCTCTTCTTCCCCTTGACATGTATCTTAATATGCCAAGATATACTCAGTGTAAGAAGAATTTTCTCTTGATGGATTTATTATATGGGATAAAATATAAAAGTCATCTGGAAGCATATAATTTAAAAGCCCATATTGATACTTTGAGAGTATCTTTGAATAAGTGAAAATCATATATCTCTGCATGAGGAAGAGAAAGATCCCCCATTCTCCATATGCAAATAAAGTTGATATATTTTCTTAAATTGGAAGTATTACTAACTGAGATATGCCCCAGGTACCTACTTGCTACCGTAAAGAGTAATTATACTAAGAAGATAATCCCCAGCTGGTGTGTAGATAAACAGATTCTTCAGAAAGTTGACTTATTCAATAACCTATGAATACGGTTGTAAAAGTTATCTTCCAGTGTTCAGCTGAACTTACAAAGCATATTATACTTTACCAATATTGTTTAATTAGCAAGACAGACATATCATAAAATCCAATATCGTTCAGGTAAAACCAAAGTAGGTGTGACATATAACATAGAAGTTTCACCCTCCAGATTTGCATTAAACCAAACTTTTGTTTTGTTAAAAAAAAATCTCATCTCAATTAATGGATGTTCTTTTCATTTTAACACTCCTCAACTTTTAAAAGAGAAAATGAAGTCTACCATAAGCTCAGCTGATTGTTGAAAGTTATGATTTTACTCTTTTTCAGAACATCATTAAGATCTGTTTTCTAGTATTTGTCAAAGAGCATACTCGATTCACTGCTATGTAACAGTCATTGAAGCCTGCCAGAGAATTTTTAGAGTAGTGAAACTACTGTGGGTTATACTATAATGGTGGATACATGCCTTTATAAATTGGCGTAAACTCAAAGAATCTAAAACACCAAGAGTAATCCCTAATGTAAACTATGGATTTTGGTGCTAATGACTTTGGTATGAATGTAAGTTCATCAGTTGTAGCAAATGTACCACTCTAATGGGGGAATGTTGATAATGGGGGAGGTTATGCATATATGGGGACAGGAGGTATATGGGAAATCTTCCTACCTTCCAATCAACTTTGCTGTGAACCTAAAAATCCTTTAAAAACAATCTACTAAAAGCAGCAACAACTTGGCTAAAATAAATAATTTCTATAGAATATTGCCTAACTGAAATCTAAACATTTCATTCATTTATCAATCCATTTATATTATTGCTCTCTATTTTTTAACAAAAGCTCTGGAACACTCTAAACAAACAAGGCCTTGTCTAAGCAGTCACTATGCAATAGAGATGAAAGTGAAGAACTTCAGTTGGAGAGCAAAGAGAAAGCCTTGAACCTAGCCATTGAAACCCTAGAATCTCCTAGATCTGGATAGCAGAGTTTGGAAAACATGACACTGAATACTGTAATCCAGATTGAAGTTAAAATGTTCCATCAAAGATTGTATTCCAAGGACATGCTGTTTCAAATTCTCACCACCTAGGATTTAACTTATTGCATTGCATATGCTGCATGGTATGGGTCATTGGATGTCTTTCTGACAGATACAACCTTCTAAAACTCATCGCTTTATTTATTATAATTACAATGTGAAGATATTTGCTGTAGTTGCCATGCAACTCCTCGTTACTCACAGGGAAACTATTTCACATCTAGGAATAAGTGTACCCAGGTGGAATCAGTTTGTTTCCATCTTTGGAACACTGAGACATAACACATAATGTGTTACTCATTTGCACTGGTTGCTAACAAGCTCAAGGACAGATTTATGGCTAAAATCTAGCAAGTATATGATTACTTTTGGCCATACTTTTTGTGCTAATTATTAATTTCATGTACTCTGGTTGTATCTTTAATTTTGTTTATTTTTTAGACTCTAATTTTATCTTTTACCTGTTTAATTTCCTCAACCAAAAAAAATGAAATTTGATTGTATTATTATGTTTATATATTTGGAACAAGAAAGATACAAGTTCAGTGAAATAATAGAAAAACTTGCTACTCATTTTTCCTTATCCTTGTGAAGTCTTGAGTGTGTTCATTTCGTATACTGATATTGTTTGGCTGTGTCCCCACTCAAATCTCATCTTGAATACCCACATGTTGCGGGAGGGACCCAGTGGGAGGTCATTGAATCATGAGGGCCAGCGTTTCCCATGTTGTTCTTGTGATAGTGAATAAGTCTCACAAGATCTGACGGTTTTAAAAAGAGGAGTGTCCCTGCACAAGCTCTCTTATCTTATCTGTCACCATGTGAGAAGTGCCTTTCATCTTTCACCATGATTGTAAGGCATCCCCAGCCAGGTGGAACTGTAAGTCCAATAAACCTCCTTCTTTTGTAAATTACCCAGTCTTGGGTATGTCTTTATCAGCAGCATGAAAATGAGCTAATACATATAGTAACTTCTGAAGCTATTATTTTCTTTTCTCAATATTTATCTTCAACAAATCCATTTATTCCTAAACTGTCCTTACACACACATGTGTACACACACTCACATTCCATACAAAGGACTATCAGGTTTTCAAATATTTGATGTGATCTTTAACAGCTCATTGTGGACTGTCCTTTTTCTTAAAGGTAATTTAAGTGGAACTATTTATCTTCCACTTTTAGTTCAAATACCTCCTAGGTTCTCAGTTTGGAGCAAAAACATGAAATTCAAACTGCTTTCAAAACCTTAAAAACTTGACAGAGCAAATAAATAATAAAGATGGTCACTAGTGTCCTTGTAATTTATTAGAAGAATACTTAATGACAGAGCTTTTTGAAAATGTTTTCAGAAGCTAGGCAGACACACCAAAGAGAGTTATTGTACACCTACAGATATGATATGTTAATTGAGTTGAACTTTGTTTGCATCTGTCAACCTATTCTCAATGTTGTTAACCATGAATTGTAAAAAGTTCTACTATAATAATTGGCATATCTAAAATAGTAATGTTTCTCCCAGGAATGGTCTGTTGGAAGCAACAACCTCAACATTGGAGAGAATAGAAATTTAACTTTATCATTTCCAACCATATTTCAGGGTAATAGGGTAGTTTCTGTGCGATCAGTTGATTGACCCAATTAACAAACAGTACTCAATTGTCCTTAAATAGTTAAATAATTTTATTAGAAATATTATTCTCAAAGCATCGGGCTCAAAAACTATCTAGTTGAAAATCAATATTTCCCAATGTTAAAAAATTATCTGCTTAATAGTCAGAGAGCCTAGCAGATCCCCAGGGATAATTAGACAGAATCACGCTATGGAAACTGGGAGGCACATCAAGCAGATAATTTCTAATACGTTTTAAGCAGAGGCTCTCCACTTTTGCCCTGTAATTATTTCTCACACAATATGATCCTTCCCAGGGCAGAATTTTTGAATATAAACATAACTTTCAGTGGGAACCACTAATGAAGGAGCAATGCCTAATGCTATCTAGCACAAGGACATGCATAAATAATAATCTCAAAATGCAAAAACAGAATGAACTACTCTATTATTCAAGAGTCACGGCACTCAGCACATTAGTATCCCCCAAACTAATGACATCAAGTAGACTTTATTCTAGCTAAAACTTTCTAACCCACAAAAGCAATATAGGTACATTTATATTTTCAAGATTGAGATATTTTCTAATTTACTGTATAACTTTAAGCAACATATTAGTAGTATTTCTATCAAAGCCAACATTTTAATCAAACCGAATTCTCTTTAAAATTAATTTATGCATTGACTATTTTGTGTAAATTAATGTTTTATATATAATAATTGTGTTTATCTCTGGTTTTCTTAAAATTCTGCCACAGGACAAACTCTGCAGATAGATTTCACAGACTCTAGATCCAAAATAATATTTACAAAGCCCACTAGACAGTAAATGATGAAAGTTAATGATTTTTTGTACTCTACCTGGAGTCAAGACCAAGATAGGAAATAAAGCACTTTAGTGCTTTCTAGGTTTTCTTTCTAGTTTACTAACTGAGAGAATAAAGGAATCTTGGCTTTGTTGGGGGAGTTGGGAGGAGTAGATGTGTGTGGATGTGTGCGCATTGACAATAGGGGCAGGTTTCTGAGCTGACATTTCACCTTCCCTTAACTGTATAACTGGTATTAGCAGAGCAGACATACACATTTACTCTAAATTTGGCAGACGCTATCTTGGATGCTACTTGAGATGCCTTCATCCCTCATGACCTCTATGTTGTTTCTAGCCTTCACTTTTTTTTTAAATTTCCCTTCAGTTTATCCATTTAAAACAAAAGCATTTCTCATCTTCATGTTTTATTTAATATTTTTGGTGTTCTGAATTGGGAAAACCTGTTCACAACATCTTGCTAGCATCATTCCAAAAATTATAAATTACATTTTATTGGATTGTAGCAATTTTTCACATACTTTAGTCTTTTCTCTCTATAGAACACTTGATGACGCAAAACTTGAATTATATCTATGTGCCCTCATGAATTAGACATGTCCAAGGCTGTAATTATTCTACTTCCCCAAAAAGAGGTTGAAATAAACAATACTATTTAAGACAATCTTTTGTTTCATTGCTATGTCCAGCTATTCCCATCAGAATGGAGAATAAACTCTAAGACTGCTAATATGGTTTTTCTCTGTGTCCCCACCCAAATCTCATCTCAAATTGTAATCCTCTCGTGTTGAGGGAGGGATTTGTTGGGAGGTGATTGGATGATGTGGGCAGTTTCTCCCATGCTGTTCTCATGGCAGTGAGTGAGTTCTCACTTCCTGGCTTCCTTGCTCTCTCTCTCCCCTCCAGCCTTGTGAAGAAGGTACTTGCTTCCCCTTGCCTTCCACCATGATTTTAACTTTCCTGAGGCCTCCCCAGCCATGTGGAACTGTGAGTCAACTGAATCTCGTTTGTCTATAAATTTCCCAGTCTTAGGTAGTATCTTTATAGCAGTGTGGGAACAGGCTGATACAATTATTTATTGAAGCATTTTTTTTAATTGTGAAGATCAATTTAAAAACTGGGGCCCAGTTGTTGGTAGATATGCAACCATCAGATCTGCCTTGAAGCTCTGTGGAGAAAAACAAAGCAGTTCAAAACATTTTGAATCTCTAGAGTTCAATAAAAAAGACACCCTATAAAGTCTAATTTTATCAACTAGATAGAGTCAGTGAGAAAAATTATTTTGAAAATATGGGACATATAAACATATTTCAACAATATTTGTTTTGACAATTTAATCTAAAAAAGTTCATGTAAAAATGCTATCTGTTAAGTACAATGTGGACCTATTGAAGAATGTAAATTTAAAAAAAATTCTTATTTCTCACTCCTTTCTGAAACTAACCTTATCATGCAAAGCCTGTCTTCGTATATTTTGCTATGCCACTCAATTCAATTTAATAATGAAGTAAGGAAGACTAAATTATCCACTCCAACATTTGCAAAATATGGTTGGACTTGTTTGCCATGAGAAAGAATTGTTTTCCAAAGCACATTTAGTATTCTTTCAATCCCTTTACCATCCTTGCCCCTAAATGCGGAATGAATGGTTCTGTCTATACATTTATAATGAATAAGGAAGAATAACTTGGGCAGCTTTCTCATCTTCTTCTTGGAAGTTTCTGGATACCATGTGCTTAAGTTTGCTGCTCTGCTCTATTGCTTTCTCATTTGAATTTCATGTGGCGTTGTCTGCTACCTTCTTATAAATTGATGTTACCATTTTGGAATTTACAAATTTTCAAACTGCCAAACTGCCTCTCAGACCAAATTGTTTTCCCATTTAATGTCAGAAATAAAGATTATATGTTGGCTTTCATCTTTAACTTTCATTTCATTTTAAAATTTTCTTAGAAGAGTACTACTTACTTATAGATCACCTCAGAGACACCAATAAAACACACATAAACTTTTGTTTATATAGCTTCTTATTGACTGTAAGTTATTGATTGTTTTTTCTAATTTAATGCGTAATGCCAAATTCATCTCTAAAGGAATTATATGTAATGGAAGTGTAGAAGCAATTAGCAGACATCCGTAAGAGAATAAGTTTGAACTATGCTGAAATCTAGTATACTCCGTCAAGTCACACAAACTGCTCACTGGGCATCTGCTGACTGACACATAGCTTGGGTTTTGATGCATTCACAATGTCAAATATGCTTAAATATATTTAATTTTCTTCATGACCCTCACATCACATCATTTCTTTTAATGCATTTGACTGTTTCTCTTAAGCTTCCAAACCACAAGCTCAGAAATGATATGAGGAGTACCCTATCCGCTTGTTTTATTTTTCGGTAAAAACCAAGGTCTGGAAACACTGAATCATTTCTTCAGTATCACACAGCTAATCAGAAACAGAGGGAAAATTACAATTCAGGTATGAGAAGAAAATCAAACTCTTCAGGTGTTTAATTACACATTCAAGGGAGGCCATTACTATTAACATGAATAATATGATAAAGGCTTACGTTTGTTGAACACTCACTCTCTGCTAAACATGAGTCTCAGCAATTTACATACATTACTTCATTTTCTTTTTTTGTTCTTTCCAACATTTATTTTAGGTTGAAGGGGTACATGTGAAGGTTTATTACATGGAGAAACTGCATGTTGCAGGGGTTTGGTGTACAGATTATTTTGTCATCCAGATAATAAACATAGTACCTGATAGGTATTTTTTTTTATCCTCACTCTCCTCCCACCCTCCACCCTCAAGTAGGCCCCTTTGTCTATTGTTCCCTTCTTTGCATACTCAATGTTATTAAGTGAGATATGCTGTTACTTCATTTTCTATCACAACAACTCTATAAGGTACACATATTATCTTATTCATTTGCTAGATGGCAAAAGTGACACTAAAAAGTTTATGTAATTTACCCTCATTGCATGGTGGGTAGTTGAGGCAAGAGAAATTTGAAAATGGACTTGACTAACATAAAGCTTAATACTTTAATCCACTGTGAAGCTGTTTGCTCTCTTAAACTGGAAATAGTTATCAATTTTTATCTTGGAAGAATATTTACTATTGAAATTTCTAAACTCTCCATTTTTTCTTATCCTTGTGAGTAACCATTTAAAATTATATTATAAACAAAAGATATGTTAAACATAGATATTCAGCAGTTTTCTTTTGCTCATAACATATAAATATGTGTCCAGAATCATCTAACACAACAAGGAGAATCTAAATGTCAATAGCCAAATTAAAATTTTAATGACCACAACTTTGCATTATGCCTTCTGTGCATTTTCACAAGATCCTTCACAAAATCATACATATATATGTAAATATATATATACACACACGAGTATATATATATTTACATATGATACACACGTTTACACACACACACAAATGAACTTAACTCATCACTTAATTTAGCTTTTACTCTACTAAGCGTTTTATAAATATAAATTAGTAACATAAAGTCCACTTTATAAATGTAAGTACTAAGACATAGATAAAACTAGTCACATTATATTCATTTTACAGGTGGTAGAATTGAGGCAGATAAATGTCCAGGTTCACACAGGTAGAAAAGTGAATTTGAATCTAAGCAGTGGAGCTTCAGAGTTCATGCTGCTAAGGATTATTCTTTCTTGCCTCATGGTTTTGGATCTTGCTGTACTTAAGTAAAGGAAAGGAATTTTTTGAATAAGTCAACACTACCTAATACAACCTACTAAATACTTGCATAAAATGTTATTGTAGCAAAAGCAAAAATCACCACGAGTTTTATTAATTGTTGAGCATTATTTGTTGTGTACAAATTTCATATATAGAAAATGTTATAAATATAGCATTAGATTTTTCTACATCAGCACTCTCCAGCAGAACTTTCTGCAATGATAAAAGGCTGGACACGAGTTGTCCAATAAAGTTGCCACAAGTAATTATGGAGCAATTAAATGTGGCTGCTTTGGTTAAGAAACTGATTTTAATTTTATGTAATTTTAATTCATTTACATTTAAATAAAATAGCTACCATATTAGACAGCTCAGTGCTAAATAATGCCCTTAAATCATGGCTTTCGATCTTTTATGACTGTGACCAGACTAATAAATATATTTTACATCACAATGTCATATGCCATAAAATGTAAGTGAATATTTAGGTGTGTAAGTAACTGAAATATTTTTTTTATAAATTAATACTAATAGACGTTCATTCTGATATTAGCTTTTCAATTCTATTGTATAACGAAAAAGATTGACTCAAAAATTTGACTCTATGTCATATTAACAGTTTGAAATCAACTGTGTGAAAAATCTAGCAAAGGGTATGTGTGTGTGAAGATGTTTCTACTGTCTTTCTACTCTCTTGTTTTATAAGGAGAACTGAATGTCACTGCCAAGTACAGACACAAACAGCACTGAACATTTTACTGCGGTCCTTCCTCTAGTCGAGTTAAAAGAAATAAAGAAGGTCTTGAGTCTTGAAAGGAGAAACAGCCTCAGTGGTAGATTCATTTTCGATTTTCAGAGAGGGCTGATGCTGATACTTAAATAGCATCTTCAGGATGTCTGAAGACTTAAGGAGGGAATGTGGGCATGGGGGAAAAGAAACTTTCTCTTTTCAGGCCAGAAGTGTAGAAAGTGTGCTCAAGGATACATGCATCTGAAAGACATCACAATGGATCCCAGCTGGTAAGCACAGAGAAGGACCTATGCTAGAAGGAAATCTAGGAGAAGAAACTGAGACAAGGAACACAGTCAGTCTTCTCTATTCTGGGCTATAGAAGTTGCTGGTCTATATTTCAAAACACTAATGTGTACACACACACACACCCCTTTAAGCTTCCTAATGACTGAATAATCTGGTCTTAAAATAACAAAGGGACATATTAAAACTATGCCGCAATTAGCATATGACAAATCTAATGCTTATTGATGACGTCTGCTAATTAAGTTTATTTCAAAACAGTATATGAAAGTATTAACAAGTAGAATGTGTCAAGCTGTCAAGCTGTCTTGTTATCTCCTATGTGGGAGAAGGCTGTCAATCTCCCCTTTCAAGCTAATAACTCAGAGCTAGGATTTTAAATAATATTATATTCTAATAATTTGTCTTAATTGAGATACTAACAAAACATATGCAATATGTTATTAAAACAGTTTTCTAATTTTACCTTTGTGGCAAAAAGTTTATTTTATTTTCTTACTTTTCCACACACACATACACACACACACAAGTATTTATGCACATCTAATAATAAACCTAGCTTGTACTAGTATTTCAATGCATATATATTACATGTATATATCTGCACAGCTTTAAATGTCATTTATACAATGAATTATGATCTTATTCCCATACAATCTCCACTCCCTAAAGGAAAACATTGCAAGAAATCATCCCAATTAAAACATAATCTTTGGTGTATTTATAACAAACACCTAATATCAACAAAAAATAACTATAGAAGTGTTTTGACTTTGAAAGTGTGAATATTATAAACTTTACAAAAAATGTGATGCTCATTTCATAGCCCACAAATTAAAATTGGAAACACATAGAAAATTAGTAAATGTGCAAAGTTTCTGTCTAAGGATAAGACCCTAATTCATTTGGACTTCGGTTTTCTTCTGTATTCTCTTTGAATTTTTTTACATAGCCTGTGGTAAATTTTAATAAGAGCAAAAACAGAACAAATATTTTAAAACTATAATATAGTCATTACAAAATAAATTAAGGTGAAGCGAGAGCAAATCTACTTATATCTGAATATGCGTAATAAAAGCCTCCACAATCTTGACATAGATTTGATAATCTTCTCCAACAATAAATATTGTAAAATATCTTTACAACACTTTCTAAAAACTGTTTAGAAATTCGGTTAGAGAGTCAGGCAAGGCATTTATAGCCCAATTCAAGATAAGTCTTTAGAAACAGCAACTTTTTAGTAGAATTGAGAGGAAGATAAGCAGAAGTACAAAAACACAAATTACTTTTTATTGGTATTTTAATGCACATATACATCCACATCTTTTAAAAAGTAAAGTTGTTTGTAATATACATACAACTTTATTTCTGCCTTGTTAATTTAAGCAATAATATATTACCATGGGAAAGAAATATATGTATATAACATATATAAAATCATTTATATATACATCATTTAAATATATTTTATATCATTTATATATAATCATTGTACCTATTATATCATTGAAAGATATAATTGTTATTTAATCAAATTTTTATTAATGAGCCTACACATAACTTGCCACAATTACCTAAATAATACTGGAATGAATATAATCTATGTACAAATTTATGTCCTTTAAATATCATTTTATGTAAAACATTTAAGAATTTCATATTGTTTCCTTAGAATTAATTTCTAGAAGTGAATTTACTAGGTCAGTTTGTTTTATACTTTAAATAGTTTTTATACATATAATTATGTTGTTTTCACATACTTTGATGTCAGTGTAGCACTAACAAAATAATGAATAATTTCTGCCAGGACATCAGAGAAGGCATTGCAGATTTGTAGAAGTATTTCTCTGACAATTACAGTAGAGGCTTCTGAAAGCAGAGAGCTGAACAGAACTTGAAATTGGAGTGCACTCCCAGAAAGTCTTACTGGATTTTACAAATTTTAAATGGGGAAATAATGCCAAATTCACAGCAACTTTTCCATAAAACTAGCCATAGCTCAATTTATGAAGACAGAATTACTTATAACATCCGAGAAGGATATTATAAGAAAGGAGAATTACAGGCCAAACTCATTCATGAACATAGATGTAAAAGCACAAACTGTCAGTAAATTTAGAAGTACACTCAAATGTAACACATTCAGAGTGCAAATTTGTTTTTAATGTTTCAAAATTATTTCTGAAACAATTAAATATCCACTTATTCCCAAAACTCTTAGCACACTACAACTAGAGGAGGGAATTTCTTAATCATCTAAAAAACAACAATAAAAACTATCAAAATTATGGGATAAATTTTGAAAGATATTTTTCTATGATACAATGAGATGAGGATGTCCGTTACCACAATGCCTATTCAGTATTACAAAAGCAGTTCTTGAGAGTAAAATAAGTTATGAAAAAGAAATAAACCATAATGAAAGTTAAAAAGAAGTAACTCTAATTTATGATACACAGACAACTTTATTATTTATGTAAAAAAATTTAAAACCAAGAAAAAATATTTAATGTAATAAGTGGCCTCAAACAAGAATTGTGAGTACAAAAGTAATTGTGTTAGCAACAGATATTTAGAAGATATAATTACATAAAATATGCCATTTACAACGGCAAAAAAAATGTTTAACCAAAGATGTCTAAGATATCTACATAGCAAAATTATAGAACATTATTTAGAGAAGTAAAAGGAAAACAAATGGAGAACTATGACATGCTCATCCACTCTAAGAGATAATACTGCAAAGATTTAAATTTAATGTGATCTCAACATAAATGTAAACTGTTTTTTTCTGAAAAAAATATATGGGTTTCAAAATAAACGACATAAAAAAGATTAAAAATATTCAGGAAAATCTTTAAGAAGAACAAAATGTGAGGATTTCTTCTACGTCAAGGTTAGTTTGTATATTTTAAGTAATTTTTACGCACATGACTCTATTGTTCTTATATGCTTTGATATCAACACAGACCTAATGAAGTAATGAATAATATCTCCCATTAGATATCAAGACTTGTTATAAATCACAGTAATTAAAATAGTGAAGTATTGACTCTAGGAAGAACAGAATGATAAAACAGAATAAAGAGGATAAAAACAAACCCATGTATATAAGTATGGTTTAATTATTACAAAGGTGTTAATGTAGAGTAGTGGGGAAGATATGATCTATTCTGTAAACAGACTAGGTCAGCCATCCACCTAAAGTGGAAAATAAAAAGCAAAACTAGCTCCTAATCCAAAAGCACACATGAACAAATTTCTAATAATTGATAGGTCTAAAAGCACAATGTAAAATAGTATTATTAATATTTACTATATTTAGATAACACTAAGATATCTTAAATACCTCCTATATAAAAATTACTTGTTATGAAGAGTACAGAGCTTAACTGTAAAGGCAAAAGTATAAATTGGATTATATTAAATTGTAAACTTTTATTTCTCTACACATTTAATATAATGAAAATCCACAGAGTAGAATAGCAACACATATAACCGAGAAGGTTATTATATCCAGATATATAAAAATTTTATCATATTAATGAAGAAAAGATAAACAACATAATTTTTAAATAGATTTTTTAAACTTCAGTAAAGATATTCAGAAGAAATATAAATATATATAAACTTGTTTAACTTTATCAATTATTAGGGAAATGCAAATTAAAGTCTTAATGAGATATTACTATACACATATTAACATGTCTAAAAGCTTAACATTTGTCTGTACCTACTTTGGCCAAAAATATAGTGCATAAGATTGTCTCATATACTGTAAGAACAAATGTAAATTGAAAAACCCACTGGGCTAAGCAATGTGGAATGATCTCCTTAAGATAAATGTATGATTGTGCTGTGACCTAGAAATTCCATTCTTATGTATATATACAACAGAGATGTGTCCTCAGGTGCACCAGAAGATATGGACAAGAATTTTTATAGTAGCTATATTTACAAAAGCCAAATCTGGAAATAATCCAAATGATAAACAATGGCAGAATTCATCTATAAATTGTGCTACATTTTCCAAGGCATACTATACAATAATAAAAACAAATCACCTAGAGCCCAAGGTGATAGAAAAATTTTGGGATTCGACTGTAGTGATGGTTAAACAACTATAAATACACTAACATTTATCAAACTCTACACTTAAAACTGATGAATTTTATGATATTTTAATTAAATTTGAAATTAAGAAAATAAAAAATTACATATGTATGAAATTGTTTTAAACATTTAGTCTTCAGAAAAATATCAGTAAATTAGTACTAGAGATAGAAATGTTTAAAAAGTCATGATACTCTTAAAAAATGTATTTTAATAATTATTTTATAGGTCATTCAATTTAACAAAATCAATTTATCAGTCAATACACACAGTTGTTTTAAATGGATACAATTTTAATGAATTTAGTGGTTATTTTCAAAAGTATCTTGGACAATAAATTATGTAGTCACATCAATCACAGGTCTTTAGTTCCACAGCTTTAAGACATCCTTTTTCAATTTTTTTCCCTAAAAAGGTAGAACTCAAACAATATTACTTTATTACTTGATATTAGTACGAAACACCACTATTTTAAAAAGTGTCTTCAGATATTTGTTCATATTTTCCAGACCGTACTGAAATATCAACGAAAGTTTTATTAGCCTGATATTTACAGTAAGATAACTGAAACTCAGACTTTTCTAAAATCCCGGAAGGTGAGCTATGGTTGCACTCTGCTGCCTCATCCACAATGGAGCAGGAAATTTGGATCTGTTATCCTGGATCTCACGTTGGTATTAATAAAGAATAAGTATGAATTATCTTTTTTTTATAGAAATAAGGCCTTACTGCTGTGATCTTTTCCATAAAAATGACCCTGTCTAGTTTGCCTTTCTTGTTCCTCTTTTTTTATCTTGCTGCTCTTACCTAAATGTGTCCCAAGAAAATTCTATCATCTGCCCAGGCAGCTTTAGGAGTTCCATTTTAGTTGTCTTTACCTTATTTCAGTTTGTTTTCAGCAATAGTTCAGAAAACAGATTGGCCTCCAACGCTTTGTATTTCACAAGATTTTCGCCTTTTAAATTTTATTGATATGGGGTTATATTTCCGCTTCCCTTCTTACTTCTTCCCTCATTAAAAATACCACCTTTTAATATGAAATTATGAGTTTAAAAACATTACTTTGCCTTGGGTGCTAAGTGTGTGCGCAGAAGACCATAAATTATCTTTGTGTCTACATGATTGACTCCCAAACTAAATAAACATGGTGTGCTTTGCTATTTTATCATGATTCAATCTCTTATTAAAAGTATCGTCTATTCATTTTTGCCTAAAATAACTTTACATCTTGTTGATTGTCCTACAATCTTTCAAAAAATGAAAACTAAAATTATTATGTATGAATGAGAAGTTATTACTTATTAAAAATTCCTGTGTACACTGTGATTTCCATATGTGGATATGTTTTTTTTTTTAAGAAAGAAAAAGAGAGGAAAGAAAGTGCGAGTGAAAGAAAGAAAAAAAAGAATGTAAGAGAGAAAGAAAGAGGAAGAGAAAGAGGGAGAGAGAACGGGATTCTTGTTCTATTGCCCAGGCTAGAATGCAGTCTAAAAATGCGTATTAAAAACCACTTTTATGCCAATAATTATGCTTAACAATGGAGACAGGAAGGAATAAGAGATGAAAATAACAAACAAGCAGCCAACCAATATTTTATTTAAACCTGTGAAATACTATGCAATTGCTGAGGAGTGATTTACTTCCAATTATGTGGTCACTTTTAAAATAGGTGTAATATGATACTGAGAAAAATGTATGTTTTGTGGATTTGGGGTGGAGAGTTCTGTAAATATTTGTTAAGTTTACTTGTTCCA
>CAUYLG010072378.1:0-33694 GCA_963573385.1 Cacajao melanocephalus | reverse complement strand
CTATGCAGCCATAAAAAATGATGAGTTCGTGTCCTTTGTAGGGACATGGGTGAACCTGGAAACCATCATTCTCAGCAAACTGACACAAGAACAGAAAATCAAACACCGCATGTTCTCACTTATAGGTGGGTGTTGAACAATGAGAACACATGGACACAGGGAGGGCAGCATCACACACTGGGGTCTGTCGGGGGGAAACAGGGGAGGGACAGCGGGGGGTGGGGAGTTGGGGAGAGATAGCATGGGGAGAAATGCCAGATATAGGTGATGGGGAGGAAGGCAGCAAATCACACTGCCATGTGTGTAACTATGCAACAATCTTGCATGTTCTTCACGTGTACCCCAAAACCTAAAATGCGATTAAAAAAAAAAAGAAAATCCAAAACAAAAAAAAGGATATCTATTTTGTAGACGGAATTACTGTTTTAAATTTCAGCTCTACACTATCCGACCACAAAGCAGACCCTGTGATGGTCTTCTACCATTGAAACCTTTGTATTAAGAAAAATGTACATTTAACATTGGCTTAAACTGAGAAACATATATGTACTGACTGTGGTCATTGCCACTGTTTCACATCAAACATCCATTCTTCCTTCTTTTGGAGCAGTAGTCATTGCTCCTCTAAGGAACCATTCCCTGATTGCGAAGGCAATGGTTCCTTAGAGGAGCATCAGCTACTGTTCCTCTAATTACAGCTCCAGGGTAGACACAGGACTCCGATCTTGCCAATCAGTACTGCTGGCCCCAGAGACTCTGAAGGACAAATTATCTACAATCACAGCCAGTGGGATCCAATTCAGGAGTTGGTTTGGGGAGTTTGGGAAAGGTGGCTGTTCTCTTTTCCACTAGGTTTGAACCAGGCAGACCAAAAATTAAAATAAAATAAACCAACTGGCAGCCACCAGGTAATTAAACAAAGTCTGCTTTGCAACTCGGAGGAAAGCAAGACCATAAGATGCAGAGAAACCAGATTCTGACTAGGTTATTTACACCAACCACATCTGAAACTAGTTCTACCTCAATTTCTCAATTACATGACCCCAAAACGTCCCTTCTTGGCTTCACCCAATAGGTTGGGTTTTATGTCACTTGCAACCAAAATAATTTTGCTATTAAGTAACATAAATTGTGTTTAATAGTTCAAAACCAGAAGATTCCCATTGTATCATCAATCTCACTGTGATAATCAATAGTTGATTATATAAAAGATTTACCATACAGTTATGCATCACTTAATGGCAGGAATACCTTTTGAGAAACATGTCATTGAGCTACTCTGTCATTGTACAAACATCACAGACTGTGCTTACACAAACCTAAATGGTATAGCCTCCTACATATGTAGGCTATATGACATAGTTGCTTGCTCCTACGCTGCAAACCTGTACAGCATGTTACTGTACTAATTGCAGACAATTGTAACAAAATGATAAGTATTTGTGTATCTAAGCATGTTTGAACAAAGAAAAGGTACCGTAAAAATACAGTATTATAATCTTATGGGAACATTGTATATGTGGTCTGTCCTTGACCGAAATGTTATTATGCAGCATGACTATACAATAAAACTATAATAGCATGTGCTTGTGAGAAAAATTATTCAAAGTCTGCAATTTCAAAATGATCTAGCCATAGAGATAAAAACCAAAACTCTCAGTATATTCTGAGAACACAAAGCTGCATTGTGTGTACTAAATATAACTCACTAAATGAGGGTAACTGCTCTGTTTTGTATTTTTCTATACCTGAGCTCTGGTCATACAACCTCCTCTTAAGGGAACATAACATTTAGTAAAATTCTAATTATAATGCAAAATACATCTCCTTTGACATTAAAAGAGATGAGTCAAAAATTCCTGTGCACCTATGTTATAAAATCTAAATGAATTATCTGGTCTCTTTCCCAATGAGTTCAGATAAAGAGATATGTCACTTTCAATATTACTTATAATTTGAGGAATTTTTACTTACATTTTAGGTAATTTCTAATAGCATTTATTTTTATCTATAGGGAAGTACACTGGGTTTTTGCTCTATATTTGGTAGTAGTGATTTTTTTTCAGTATCAATCTTTTCAGTCAAGATTAGCCTTGAAAAATTAAATATAGAGTTTTTTGGATTTTGATTTCCCTTTAAACACTTCCACAAAACTGGGTCTTTCTCCTACTTTGTTTTAATTTAAGGCAGGAAAGTATGTTTTGTTCTTCTCTGTTGAAGATGCTTTTTTAGAGACAAACACAAAAGCATGAGAATCGCCACTCTGTGTCAGCCCTGCAGTCCATCTAGCCCAGTAAATGATGTTAACTCAAATCTCTGCTTGGCAATGAAGTTTTCCAGACCATTCCAATTAACACTCCTCTCTTGCTTCCCTGCATCCTTTTTGTACTTATCATAGCTTACACTTCAACATTTAACTCTTTGTTAATTTTTTAACATTTGTTAGTTTTATTTCTCCCAGCAGATCATAAGCTCAGGGCCTAGGCCCCCAGCCTCTAAGGGATGACAAGGTCTTAATAGGAAACAGATTCCATTCCACATAAAAACCTGATGCAGATAGTGTCTGAAAACACCCTGGACAAGCATGTGAGGATGTAATAACAAAAGGAAGCTTCAAGTTTATCCAATTCAAGCCTCTCATTTTAGAGATAAGAGGGTGAAGAAGTAAAGCACTTCTAAGAAACTTGTCTTACAGCTAATTAGTTGGAGGCAGAGCAGGAAGTGGGGAAAGCAGATCTCTTGACCTGACTATTCTTTCTAGCACACCAAGCAAATTCTGCCAGAGAGCAGGACCATGGCTTACTGACTCTCATGGACTGGTGTGGGCCAGTGCTTTGTACTTTAAATAACAAACTCAAGCCACTCAAGTGCAGTCTGGGGACCAGCAGCCACAGCATGAGCTGCGAGCTTATTAGACAAACATGCAGAATCTCAAGCTCCACCCCAGACTTCCTGATTCTGTAGTTAAAATGTGATGCCCAGGTGATTTGTATGCACATTTTGGAAGTACTGAGGCATGTACTGCAATACCTGACTCAAAGAGACAGCAAACTAACTGCATTAACAGTGGTTTGCAATCAGAGCTGCACATTAGACCCACCTCGGGAGTTTTCAAACTGTTGTTGCTGGGGTCTCAACTCAGACCAATTAAGTCAGAATCTACCTAGCAGATTCTAGCACAGCAGCCAAACTTGAGAACCACTGCACTCAATTCCTTGGAGCCCCCCTTTTGAACTCAATGAACACAGTCAATCAGGTAATCTGCAGCTACCTCAGGAGAGAAGTCCACAAACAACTCAAGATCTTCATGAACACCATAGCTCACCTGGAGCTCTCCAAATGCTAAAATCACCTCTGTCAACGCGCTCTTCTTGGAGCTTTGACTATGCTCAGACTGCCTTTCATGTGGTCTTTACTCCCTCAAAAACTACTTTCTGGCAACTTGGCCAGTCTTGACCTGGCCCTCTGAAACTTTAGTTTTGTAACTTAAAACTGTTCCATGTTCAACTACACTTCACCTATTAGGACTCCTTGCTGTTCATTCACCACAAAACATGTTGCTTCACTCTGTCACTACAGAAGAGAAATTAATAAGAACTATCTAGCTGTTATATACCAGAAAACACTAATTAAAAAGGGAATACTTTCTCATAGCCAAAACTCTTCCAGTTATCTAAATAGAATGCCCTTCACCTTAGACCAAAATAAGCAATATTTAAATGAGAAAAAAAAAAAAACCCTAAATGTGCTAGACGAAAATACAGGAGAATACTTTTTTTATTTTTTTGAGACAGAGTTTCACTCTTGTCACCCAGGCCAGAGTGCAATGACGCTATCTCCGCTCACTACAATCTCCACCTCCTGGGTTCAAACGATTCTCCTGCCTCAGTCTCCTGAGTAGCTGGGATTACAGGTGCCCAAAACCAGCTAGTTTTGTATTTTTAGTAGAGATGGGGTTTTACCATGTTGGCTAGGCTGGTCTTGAACTCCTGACCTCAGGTGATCCACCCACCTTGGCCTCCCAAAGTGCTGGGATTGCAGGTATGAGCCACCATGCCCAGCTAAAAATACATATTTTTTTTAATATGATAAAATCCCAGAAGTCATAGAAGACTGATAAATTCTACCGCAGGCAAACAAACTCTTAACACTATAAAGTCAAAAGACACACCAAAATGTGAAAAAGGATTTGTAAATTATATCATAAAAAAGAACTAATTTTTTCAATATAAAATAGCTTTAATTTCCTCAAAATATAAATAGTTCCACCTAATCAATAGGAAAGAGTCCAACAGCCTAATAGGAAAATAAGCAAAGGAAATACAGATAAATTACTAAAAAAAAGAAATGTAGATAAAAATATGTTCAATGTTAGCCATAAGAAAAATGCAAATTAAAAACTGTGATAACATTTTTTACCTATAATATTGGCAAGATCAAAAAGTATGAAAGGGACCGTATAGACAAAGACATGGATAAAACAAGCAGGTACTCTCATACATTGCCAGGGGCAGGGGAGTTTAAATTAGCATAAGATCCCTGAAGAACAAGTTGGCAAAAACTATCAAAATTTAAAATACACACACCTTAGACTCAAAAATGTTACTTCCAAGAATTTATCTCATAGATATGGTCACATATGCAGTATATAAAATTCATACAATGATTATTAAAGTGTTATTTTAATAGGATAAAGTTGGAAACAACCTAAATTTCCATCAGTGAGGATTAGCTAAATAAATTATTTTATATCCAAATAATGGGATAGTATGCAACCACAAAAAATAAAGAATGAGTTCTATAAATACTGAGTAATGACCAAGAAAGACCATTATTTTTTTAACTGCAGCACAGTATGAATAACATGTACGCTACCATATACTTAAATGTAAGTGTACATGCTGCGTGTACACTGAATATATCTGGAAAGACACCCAAGACCAAGATATCAGTGGCAACCTCTGAGGGTTTGAGTAAGGAAAGTGGAAGAGTTAGAAAGGAGACTGAACTTTGTATTGTAAAACCCTTTTGTGCCTATAAATAAATGGCACTTCATTTTAAACAAATAATTAATTGCCTTTGCACATATGCCTCCAGGCCACCATATTGCCGGGGCAGATTCCAATCTTGAACTTTTAAGGAGAAAAGGTCTTATAGGCCTTATAGAATCTAAGAGAGACAAGCAAGGTTTCTAATACAGTGCTGATTGCATTTTGGATGGAGATCTAAGGATTTCCTGATAGAACATGTTTGGGTCTGTTTTAGTACAAGCTGTCATAGGGCTATGCCACCCAGCAAGCTATGTTATGCCTGCTGGAATCCAGCTAACAAAATAATTATAGGGCTTCTATTGCTGAGTTTAACAAGATCTTCTCTAGACACATCTAAAAGAAAATGGGTGGTTATCTAAGGGTCTCAGCTATACTTCAGAATAAGTCATTTTGTATAGGACTTCAACTCAAGTTAACTGCCCAGAATCATCCGATGCAGGAAGGGATTGACAAGTCCACTAAGGAGGAAGACAACTGAAGTTTCTAGGTCAATATTAGCACTGATCAAACAAGGCCTTCAAGGTCAATGGAGCCCTGAGGAATAGGTCAAACCTAGGCCAAAGATCTCAAATGACTGTTCTTTGCTGCTGTAGAAGATCAAACCAATAATACCAGAAGCTGCTCAAAACTGATTAACTTTGGGGGTAAAAAGAAAGTAAAAACTACGCTAAGTAGCAAAGTTTACACTAGATAGGTCAGACATTAATATCTATCCATTTTTTAAAAGGTAAAGGTAAGTCATGTAGGCAAGGAACTGTTATGGATGTAGAAGATCCTCCAGAACACAATGCTGAATATAATAATACCAGTCCTTCCCATACCCCAAATATCCCAGTAACACTGACTTCAGTTTCTGATAGTGTTACACCTTCCAAATGCATGAGTGGATCTTGACCAGGGCAGACTCTGATGCCTCTGGTTATATTATATACAAAGGTGAGTTCATACAAAGAGCGACGAGCTCTAGTCAAAGTGATTCATCGGTAACTGCTAGCCTCCGGCTCATTTAGACAAAAACTCAAGAGTGAAAGAAAATAAGGATATAATATATATAATATATTTCATCTTTGATAAAGAAATTTGCATTGCTCTAATTTTCCCTTGGCCCTGTGGTATTTTGGGGTTTATTAAACCTGACACAGCCATTAATTAAATAGTCCACCCATACCTCAGAATTTCCTGGGGGAAAGGGCTGGAGATACATCTAAAATAATAAATTCCACTTAAAGAAACTGAACCTGTCCTTCTGGGAAAGAATTAAACCTTCTGGATGTGTTCAGCCCAATAGAGGCTAGTACCCACTTAATTCACCATCTCCATGAAATAATTCACAATCACTGCTTTCATTTGTGTGACCTAACTTGTGAATCCCACTGAATACATTTGTTCACTAACTGGGAATTAAATCACAGAAAAATACCGTGACACTTGATCTTTGATTGAAGGTTTTCTGTCTGTGCACAGTTTAAAAGAGGTTTGTTAGCGTGATCATGGTATGAAACTAAAAGAGAGTTTGTAGAATCTTTTTTTAAGAGATAGGGTCTTACTCTGTCATCCAGGCTACAGAGCAGTGGCATAATCACAGGTCCCTGCAGCTTCCAACTCCTGGGCCCAGGCCATCCTCCTGTCTCAGTCTCTTAAGTAGCTAGGACTGTAGGCACATGCCGCCACATCTGGCTGATTTTTTTTAAGAGATGGGGTCTTGCTATGCTGCCCAGCTGGTCTCAAACTCCTGGCCCCAAGCAATCCTCCTGCCTCAACTTCCCAAAGTGCTAGGATTAAAGGTATGAGCCATCACACCCAGCCAAGAATTCGTAAAATTTTGATTTGACTTGAAATAGTCTCTATCAATGAGCAGTGTGGCAGAGGATGATACTACCTTCAAAGAATTATACCATCTATTATACTACAAAGAATTATACCACCTATTACACCACTTATTTCTGAAATGAATCTGTTTATATAAACAGACTAATTACATACTTTTATTAGGTTTAAATTTTTAATCAACTTATAAACAAAGCATAGAGGACTAAATTATAGTTACTGAATAGAATCTAAATATTATAAATCTTGATGATGTAAAAATATCAAAAATCAGAAGGAAGAATAGAAAAGAATGTGGGAGGCAGAAATAATACACTAAATTCTTCATCTAGCATGGCAGGAATCAACAGTTACTGTCCAAAGGTGAGAAATTAGGAAGGAGAAATACATTATTTAAAGTTATAGGAGTAACCATGAGAATAACTAAGGGATTATTCGTCATCAATAGAGGTTCCATTAAACAAATTAAAATCATCCATACAATGGAATACTACATAGCTATTATAAATAATAAGGTAATTCTGTATAAGCTCACAAAGAAAAATGTCAATGATATAACGTTAGGTGGAAAAAGTAAGTTATAGAACAATGATCCCGTTTATGTAAACACATATATAAATGTATATACATATATTTATATGTGCATAGAAAAAAAACTACAGAATTGGGTCAGAGGAGAAGGAGGGAAAGATTTTCATTGTTACTTTATATATCTATGTATTATTAAACATTTTTAAATGAAATCATGTGTTATTTTTTCTTGTAGAAATTACATAAAGACCCAATCCATGAAAGAAAAAGTAATAGTGCGCTAGGGAGACTGAGATCTAAATCAGGAGTAAGAAAACTTCATTAAAACTTTCCTTTCACTCTGTGATAAATACGATTCTAAGAACCATAAACTGTTCTGACAACCCGAGCTAATTTTTGTTTTTATTTTCTCTCCTTTTTGAACTCATTCTCCAGTTACTAACCCAAAATGGGGCCAATACTTCTTTCTTAGGTTACTACCTAATTACAGCACACCTTCACTCTGTTTTTCAAGTAAACTTTTTTTTATGCCACTTAGGACTTTCAAATTTCAATGCCATCCAATAATGCCAGAACTGTGCTCATTTGTATAAGAAGTTAGTTTTCTTACAATATTCCTACTCCCTTTTCCTGACAGCTCTCAAACCTACCAAGTCCCCCCTTCTTTTCACCTCCAGCCCCTTCCTAACTTCCCAGATGAGCAGTATAACACGGCTTCCCCATTCCCGCAATGCAGGTCAGAGCACAGAAAGGACAGAGGCCCCAAGGAATAAGTGGCAGAAAAAATCAGCCACTTGTCAGGCTAGAAAAGAAGGTTACTGGGGGCAATTTGGTGACCTGATTTGGGGAGAAGCACACATGCATATGTGTTTACATATTCTTCCACAGCCTGCTTATCAAACACAAGTTTCTAAAGAATGATTACAGTTTAAATGTTGCTAAGTTTCTTCCTCTTCTTAGACCCAAAGCATCAAAAGTAAGTTTAAAACACACTAGTTCCATTTAATTACTTTTAACAGATATCTCCACAATGTTAGGTTTCACTATTAAGCATTTTCTTTTTCCTCTCTCATTTTTTAATAATAGCTTGTTGTCGGGTTTTCCAACTTGACTATTTTGAGTTTTCAATTTTCAGTTCAGAGACTTGGGACCTCCATATGTGCCCTCTTACTTTTTATTATATTAAACAATTTGGTTTTGGCTCTCAGAATGCTCCTGCTTATTTGTGCCAGAGGAATAGCCAACGGATATTATAACTGATCGGAGGGGACGTAGGGGGCCTGCTGTTGAAATCTATTTTTTTCTCTCTTTGTTCCTGCTTCCAATTTAAGTTTGGAGAGAATTTGCCATATTATGTCTGTTGGCTCACTGAAATGTTCTTAAAGATTTAGTTTTGCTTTTCCAATACTGTAGATAAAAGAAGAAGAAAAAAAAAGTACAGATGACCTAAGTGTTAGCCTTCTTCATCTTGATTTCTAGATTTAAAGTTACTCCAAATCTTTTCCTTTCATAAATTATTGTTTTTTAAACCATTGGCTGTTATATGAAAATTACTCAAGACAATTAAGAAATTAAAGTAATTTTATACTTTATTAAATGGAAAGAAATTTGATAGTACTGATAGTAAAAAAAATTATCAGGGTAGCAAGTTGTCACTTTGATTTCAAAGCACTATACTTGCAAGGCAGTACAAATAATTTATTAACTTTCCCAGTTTTTAGTGAAATGAAAGGTGCCTGAGCTTAAGCAGTTTAACTCCTCAGAAAAGGATCCTGCTACAGGGTGAGAAGAACAGGGAAAGTGAGAAAGGCCTCCCTGGGATGGGCCATACAAAGTATCACAAACTGGTGGCTTAAAACAACAAATGTTTGCTTTCTCACAGCTCTTGAGGCTAGAGGTTGGAAATCAAGGAGTTGGCCGTGCTCTCTCTTTAGGCTGTTTCCTCTTCCTAGATTCTGGGTGTTGCCAACTTTGAAACATGTTAGTGGAGTCTCTGCGTCTGTCTTCACATGGTCTTCTCCCCTGTGTGTCTGGGTCTCTGTGGCCAAATTTCCCTCTTCTTATAAGGATACCAGTCATTTTGGATTTGGGACTCACCCTCACCCAGTATGACTTCATCTTAATTTGATTACATCTACAAAGATCCCATTTCCAAATATGGTCACATTCACAGGCTCCAGGTGGACATGAATCTGGGGAGACATTATTCAATTCAATACAGGTAGAAAGGCAGGAAGAGGTAGGAGAAATGCAGCTCCTCAGCATTATCATCTAACCTGAAGACAGCTCACACAGGAGAACAGGTGAGGTAGGACTGAGTTGATGGCCAGTGCTTTAGAAACTGTTCCAGCCTGGGGACACTAGGCCAGATTTTCAGTGCTACTGCTGGAAACCAAAAGGGCTTTAACCAAGAATGAGGCAGTGGGTACTGACAGCTTTGAGAGAAGGCTGCATGGTACTGCAATCACTGCTTTTTATCTATGGAGCATGGATACGGTGAGATTGAAAACTTTACTGAGGTCATTCTCCTTGCCAAAAAGAACATTCAATATTCACTACTTGGATCAGTACCAGACACGTGGCAAACTCACATAGTCAGCAGAGAGGAGGGACAAGAAGGGAAGACATGGAAGGAGAGAGGGAGAATATAATCCACTCAGCCTTTTTTATTAATGTAACAAAAGTTTCTTGACATATTTCCCAGAATGAGTCGCAATCTCTGCCCTCCTAGTCATTTCTATGCAAGCCTGTAAAGGTTTAAAGCTCTTATACTGAATTCCCTCTTTCTCTGCGTCATCTATCAGAACTCCTGCTTCCCATAGCTTGGCATTAATATCCCAGAAAAAGGGGGAAAGCTGTTGCCTCTGCATCAAAGCAGAAGCATACAACACAACAGTAGAAGGAGAAGAAGCACATCACCTCACTCCACCCCCAGATGTACAAACCTTAGGGAATCTTCCTTAAATATCTCCTCTCCTTCAGTTTCATGAGTTAATCATGTTCTCCAACTGCTGTGTTCCTAATTTTAAGGTCAAAAATAGGCGACCTTAAACTGATGATCATACATCTAATAATATCTTAATCTAAAATTTATATTTGTTAATTTTTCAGTTCACATAAATGGGGTATCCTTCAAATACTTTTGTATTAAGTGTTTCTTTGGCCCACCAGTCGTAATAGAATAACAGAATAGACATATCCTCCTACAATATACAACTAGAAAACCAAACAAAATATAAAATTGGAGTTTTCAAATATTGAACACAGGCAGTGCAGAACAGTGATCTCTGAGAGAAGAGAAATAAACAAGGTGAGCCTGACAAGTATCCCAGATAGAGAAAGTTTCTAGACAGTACAGGGATAGGATATCCACACAGAGTCCCCAGTATTATTAAGTTGTGGAGACAGAGTTCAGAGTTTGGAGAAACAGACTGACAAGAATCTGTGCAGCAGAGTACAAGGGAGGCACTGAAAGAAAGAACTCAACCATTGTGGAAGGCAGTGTGGCAATTCCTCAAGGATCTAGAAACAGAAACACCATTTGACCCAGCAATCCTATTACTGGGTATATACCCAAAGGATTATAAATCATTCTATTACAAAGACACATGCATATGTATGTTTATTGTGGCACTGTTCACAATAGCAAAGACTTGGAACCAACTCAAATGCCCATCAATGATAGACTGAATAAAGAAAATGTGGCACATACACACCATGGAATACTATGCAGCCATAAAAAAGGATGAGTTCATGTCCTTTGCAGGGACATGGATGAAACTGGAAACCATCATTCTCAGCAAACTGACACAGGAACAGAAAACCAAATACCGCATGTTCTCACTCATAAGTGGGTGTTGAACAATGAGAACGCACAGACACAGGGAGGGGAATATCACACACTGGGGCCTAGGGAGTGGGAGGCTAGGGGAGAAATAGCAGGGGGTGGGGGGATTGGGAAGAGATAGCATTAGGAGAAATACCTAATGTAGTTAATGGGGTGATGGATGTAGCAAACCTCCACTATGGCACGTGTATACCTATGTAACGAACCTGCATGATCTGCACATGTACCCCAGAACTTAAATAAATAAACAAACAAATAAATAAATAGAAAAAAAAAGAAAGAATTCTCAAGATCCTCAGAGGAACCTTTTGTGAGTCTTCCACTAAGTAGTAATCTGCATATGGACATGAAGAAACTACTGATCTCTAGCAAGAAACAGTAAAAAGAAGTACACAGAACAATCCTCAGAACCCATAAAGGACTAGGAATAGTTCATATTCCCACCAGTGAGAGTATAAACCATCCTAACATGCACAGCAATGAACAGCATCCTCAGAAAGTAGATGCCTTTGTTGTGGTCCAAATTAGACCTAGTCTAAAGGCTGTTTGTTTGCCCTCACAAATCAACCCTTGAAAGATCAAACCAAATCCAAGGATCTTAACTGCATTCCAGAAAAAGTCTGAAAATATCTAAATGAAAAAATTACCAAGTGTAAGAAGAAACAGGTAAATATGACTGACACAGGAAGGAAAAATCAGTCAACAGAAATGGACCCAGAAATATGTAGGTGATAGAATTAGAGACCATGATATAGTTTCGATTTGTGTCTCCCAAATCTTAGGTCAAATTAGAGGAGGGATCTGGTGGAAGGTAATTGGATCATGGGGGCGAATTTTCCCCTTGTTGTTCTTGAAATAGTGAGTGAGTTCTCATAAGATGTGATGGTTTAAAAGTGTGTGGCACTTCCCCCTCTGCTCGCTCTCTCCTGCTCTGTCATTGTGAAGACATGCCTGCTTCCCTTTCACCTTCCCCCAAGACGGTAAGTTTCCTGAGGCTTCCCAGTCATGCTTCCTGGTAAGCCTGCAAACTATGTCAATTAAACCTCTTTCCTTCATAAACTACCCAGTCTCAGGTAGTTCTTCATAGCAGTGTGAGAACAGACTAATACAGCAAACTGGTACTGGGAGAGTAGAGCACTGCTATAAAGATACCTGAAAATGGGGAAGCAACTTTGGAACTGAGTAACAAGCAGAGGTTGGAACAGTTTGGAGGGCTCAGAAGAAGACAGAAAGATGTGGGAAAGTTTGGAACTTCCTAGAGATTTGTTAATTGATTTTGAATAAAATGATGATAGTGATATAGACAATGAAGTCCAGGATGAGGTGTTCAGATGGAGATGAGAAACTTACTGGGGAACCAGAGTAAATGTCACTCTTGCTATGCTTTAACTAAGAGACTGGTAGCATTTTGCCCCTGCCCTAGAGATCTGTGGAACTTTGAAATTGAGAGAGATTATTTAGGGTATCTGGCAAGAAAAATTTCTAAGCAGAAAGTATTCAAAGTATCTGGCTGTTTCTAAAATTGCATGCTCATATGTATGAAGAAAGATATATTCTGAAATTAAAACTTATATTTAACAGGTAAGCAGAGCATAAAAATTTGGAAAATTTGCAGCCCAACCATTGCAATAGAAAAGAAAAGCCCATTTTCCAGGGAGGAATTCAAGCCACTTGCAGAAATTTGCATAAGTAATGAGGGACTGGATGTTAATAGCCAAGACAATGGGGAAAATGTCTCCAGAGTATTTCAGAGATCTTCAGAGCACCCCATCCCACCACAGGCCTGGAGGCCTAGGAAGGAAAAATGGTTTTGTGGACTGAGACCAGGACCCCAATGCTCTCTGCAGCCTCAGGATATGGTGCCCTGTGTCTCAGCTGCTCCAGCTCCAGCTGTGGCTAAAAGAGGCCAAGGTACAGCTAGGGCCATGACTTCAGAGGGTGCAAATCCCAAGCCTTGGCAGCTTCCACATGGTATTGGGCCTGTGGGTACAAAGAAGGCAAGAACTGAGTTTTAGGAATCACCATGTAGATTTCAGAGGATGTAGGGAAATGTCTGTATGTCCAGGCAAAAGTCTGATACAGGGCAGAGCCCTCTTAAAGAACCTCAACTAGCTCAGTGCAGAGGGAAAATGTGGGATCAGAGCCCTCACACAGAGTCCCCACTGAAGCACTGCCAAGTGGACCTGTGAGAAGAGGGCCACCATCCTCCATACCTCAGAATGGTAGATCCACCAAGAGCTTGCACTGGGCACCTGGAAAGGCTGAAGGCACTCAACACTAGCCAGGGAAAGTAGTCATGAGAGCTGTACCCTGCAGAGCCACAGGGGCAGAGCTGCCCAAGGCCATGGGAGCCCAACCCTTGCATCAGCATGCCCAAGATATGAGACATGGAGTCAAAGGAGATTATTTTGGAGCTTTAAGATTTAATGACTTCCCTGCTGGGTTTCAGACTTGCATGGGTACTGTAACCCCTTTGTTTTGGTCAATTTCTCCCATTTGGAATGGGAGCATTAACCCAGTGCCTGTATACCCATTGTATCTTAGAAGTAACTAGTTTTTTATTTTACATGCTCATAGGCAGAAGGAACTTATCTTGTCTCAGATGAGACTTTGGAATGTGGACTTCTGAGCTAATGTTGAATGAATTAAGACTGGAGGACTGTTGAGAAGAGATAATTGTATTTTGCAATGTGAGAAGGACATAAAATTTGGAAGGGGCTGGGTGGAATAATGTGGTTTGGATTTGTGTATCTCATGTCGTATTAGAGGAGGGGCCTAGTAAGAGGTGATTGGATCATGGGGGCAGATCTCCCCCCATTGCTGTTGTTGTGATAGTGAAGTTGTTCTCACAAAATCTGATGGTTTAAAAGTGTATGGCAGTTCCCCCTTTCTTTCTCTCTCTCTCTCTCTCGTTCTGTCTCCTGTTCCACAATTTTGTGAAGATGTACATGCTTCCTCTTCACCTTCTGCCATGATTCTAAGTTTCCTGAAGCCTTCAGTTATGCTTCCTGTGAAGCCTGCAGAACTGTGAGTCAATTAAAACTCTTTTCTTTACAAATTATCCAGTCTCAGGTAGTTCTTTATAGCAGTGTGATGAATGGACTAACAGACCAGGACATGAAAATAGCTGTCATAAATACACTCTTACATGGTCCAGAAAGTAGGAGAAAGCAGGAAAATAATGAGCAGAAAAACAGAAGATATTAAAAAGACTCAAATCAAACTTCTAGAGATTAAAAAAATGCAATATCCAAACTGAAAAATATACTGGATATAATTAATAGGAGATCAGAGACTGCAGAAGATAAGCTTAGTGAATTTAGTGATAGAAACTATCTAAAATGAAATAGATAAAAAAAAAATACTGAAAAAATAAATAGAGCATAGTGAGCGTGAGACATTAAGTGGCCTAAAAAAACATATAATTGGAGCTCTAAGTATCATTTCATATTTTATCAAACTTTAAACATATGAAGGATTTCTAAAGCTCATCTATCTAAAGCAATTCAGCTGTATTTTCATATTTGTAATAAATATACATAAAAATAAATGTGTTTTACATACTATATGGTTAGATCTATTTCTGTTTCTTTTTAGGAGTCTTTTGTATTTTCTTAATTTTCAGTATTTAAAGCTCTTATTACCCAATGACTCTAAGGTTTTTTTTTGTTGTTGTGTTGTTTTTGTTAGTTTGTTTCTTTTTTTAAGATGGAGTTTTGCTCTTGTTGCCCAGGTTGGAGTACAGTGGTGCAATCTCAGGTCACCGTAACCTCCACCTCCTGGGTTCAAGTGATTCTCCTGCCTCAGCCTCCCCAGTAGCTGGGATTACAGGCATCCACAACCACGCCTGGCTAATTTTTTGTATTTTCAGTAGAGACAGGGTTTCACCATGTTGATCAGGCTGGTCTCGAACTCCTGACCTCAGGTAATCCACTCGCCTCAGCCTCCCAAAGTGCTGGGATTACAGACGTAAGCCACTGTGCCCAGCCCTAAGGTCTTTTTTACTTGAAATATACCAACATTTGTTCCCAATTTTCAGTTGTCACTGTTTTGACAAGAGGTAAATATGTGACAAATATCTCAAAAACATAGTTTTTTATATGAATCCTAAACCCATTCATTCATCCAAAAATACCTACTGAATGCTTATCATGTTTTGTTTTATGTGCTAGTGAAACCACCAGTGAGCAAGATACATAAAATCTCTGCCCTGGCAAGATTACATTCTGATATGGGAAACAGCAAATAAATACATAAACAATAAAATATATAATGTTAGGCAGTAATAACTTTTACAAAGAAAACAACAAGAAGAAAACATAGTCTCTGCCCTCATAGAACATGAGAGAAATGAAGGAAGACACACAATAAGTAAAGTTAAAGTTATATAATAGTATGTCATAGTGATAAGTGCACTGAAGATTAAAATAGAGAGAATAGCTACTGGAAAAGTATAGAAAGCCATCTTTTCATACAAATAACCTGAGAAATCCTTTCATAAGTCTTGACATTTGAATAAAACAAAGGCATCTAAATGAAGTAAAGATGCAAGCAACACCATCTAAGAGAAAGGAATTCTGGACAGAAAACAATGTTGCAAAGGTCCTGCAGCAGGAATGAGTTTGGTACACATGTAGAACAAAAAACCCAATAGAGCTAGATCATGTAAGGACTTGCTGGCCATGACAAGGGGTTTATATTTCTATCCATTTTATTGTAATTGTTTATGCTGAAATTATAAATAGAACACTAGACCATAAAACACTTAACTGCTTTTTTTCTTCAACAAGTAAAATCACAGCGGAAAAAAATCTGTAATTTAATCACACAAAGACAAGCCTTATTAAATTGTAATGTATTTTCTTCTAGTGCATTTTTAATTCTTAGGAACTGTTTAAATCATACTATAAATAAAACTTTGTAATTTTTTTTTCAAATAAGAGTGGTATGTCATAACAATAAATTTTGTGAACGTCACTTTTAATGACTATATAAAATTGCATATGGGTGGTTATAACTGTTCACATAAGTACATTCACTATTGTTAAAAATTTAAGTTTTTGACAAATAAAGTGTATCCTTGCAAATAGTTTTTTCCCTGAGAATTCAAACAGTACAATTTTTAGTCAAATATTGATATTTTTAACATTTCTGATTTATATTGCCAAGATCTTTTCAAAATCTGCCTTTCAATGCTACCAGTAATGTATGAGAATGCCTGTTTCACTGCACCCATGCCAGAACTGGTTTTATCATTCTGGTTGTTTTATAAATCCATACAGTTTGTTTTATTCATTGCTAACTTGATGTGTCAAAAGCTTTATTTCAATGTTGCCTTTATTTTGTATTTGTTATTAATAACTGTAGCAAATTAAAGATGACAACAAATTCTGTGACACTCCTCCCATCAAGAGGATGGGGTTTTGTTTCTCCTCTCCCTGAACATGGGCTGGCCTGTGACTACTTCCACTACTCCCAGGAAAATGACCCTCTGTCAGTTCCAGGCCCAGCCTTAAAGAGGACTAGATGTTTCTGGATTTGTGTTTGGAGCCCTGAGAAGCTGTGTAGAAAGTCCAACTCCCCTGCTGAAAAGACCACATAAAGAGGCCCCATGACCCCATAAGATCCTAGTCTACCTTTAAAAGTTGTCATGTCAAGCACCAGGCATGTTAGTGAAGCCATCTTAGGCTTCCAAACCAGCCCAGCCACCAAGCGAACACTACCAAGTGATCCCAGGTAACACTACATAAAGCAGAAGAATCGTCCAACTAAGCCCTGGCTGAAGCCCTAACCCACAAAATCAGGAGATATAACTAACTTGTTTCATAAGGCTTGTCTTTGGGAGAGTTTGTTACAAAGCAAGATGTAGCTGATATATGAATTGCATACTTTCTTCTGTGAATTATCTGCTATGTAATACACTTGGGTGTTAATGTTTTTTAATAATATATTTGAGTTTCTATAGAATAAAGATACTAAACTTTATCTCACATACTTTTTAACATATATTTCCTAATGTGTATTTCCCTTTTAATTTTTATTACAGTTTAATTACAACTGTAATTGTACGCTAAATTTTAAGTGATTTTCAGCATTTCATTTCGAAGTTTAAGTTTAGCATCTCATTTCAAAGTCTTCTTCTAGTTGGCTGGCAAGATGACCAAATAGAAACAGCTCTGGTACACACCTCCCAGCAAGATCAATGCAGAGGGCAAGTGATCTTTGCATTTCCAACTGAGGTACCCAATTCATCTCATTGGGATTGGTTGGACAATACGTACAGACCAAGCAGAACAAGCCAAAGCAATGTGGGGCGCTGACTTACCTGGGAAGCACAAGGGGCCAAGGAGTTACCTCTTCTAGCCAAGGGAAGTCATTAGGAACTGTCCCCTGCACTCTGGCCCAGATACTGCACTTTTCCCATGGCTTCACAATCTGCAGACCAGGAGATTCTTTCTGGTGCCTACACACCAGGGACCTGGGTTTCCCACACAAAACTGGGCAGCGGTTTGGGAAGACACCAAACTAGCTGCAGCAGTTTCTTTTTCCATACCCCAGTGGCACCTGGACAGCCAGTGAGACAGAACCAATCACTCCCCTGGAAAGGGGGCTGAAGCCAGGAAGCCAAGGGAACTGGCTCAGTGGGTCCCACCCCTATGAAGACCAACAAGCTAAGATCCTCTAGCTTGAAATTCTCACAGCCAGCACGGCAGTCTGAGCTTGACCCAGGACAGTTGAGCTCAATGGCTGGGAGTGGTGTCTGCCATTGCTGAGGCTCCAGTAGGTGGTTTTAACATCACAATGTAAACAAAGTCACCGGGAAGTTCAAACTGGGCAGAGCCCACAGCAGGTCAGCAAAGCCTCTGTCACTAGATTCCCTCCTCTCTGGGCCAAGGAATCTCTGAAAAAAGGCAGCAGCCCATCAGGGACTTATAAATAAAGCTCCCACCTTCCTGGGGCAGAGCACCTGGGAAAAGGGGTGGTTGTGGGTACAGCTTCAGCAGACATAAACATCTCTGCCTGGCAGCTCTGAAGAGAGCAACAGATCTCCCTGCACAGCGTTCACACTCTGATAAAGGACAGACTGCCTCCTCACATGGCTGACCCCTGTGTAGCCTGACTGGGAGACACCTCTCAGTAGAGGCTGACAGACACCTCATACAGGAGAGCTCTGGGCATCTGGTGGGTACACTTCTGGGACAAAGCTACCAGAGGAAAAAACAGCAATATTTGCTGTTCTGCAGCCCCCACTGGTGATTCCTAGGAAAATAGGGTCTGGAATGGACCTACAGCAAACTCCAGCAGATCTGCAGCAGAGGGTCCTGACTGTTAGAAGGAAAACTAATAAACAGAAAGAAATAGTTTCAACATCAACAAAAATGACACCAACTCAGAGACACCATCCAAAGGTCACCAACTTCAAAGACCAAAGGTAGATAAATCCACAAAGATGGGAAGAAACCAGCACAAAAAGGCTGAAAATTCCAAAAACCAAAACATCTCCTCTCCAAATCATCCCAAATCCTCGCCAGCAAGAGAACAAAACTGGATGAAGAATGAGTTTGATGAACTGACAGATGCAGGCTGCAGTAAATGGGTAGTAACAAACTTCTCCAAGCTTAAGGAGCATGTGCTAACCAAATGCAAGGAAGCTAAGAACCTTGAAAAAAGGTTGGATGAAATGCTAAATGGAATAACCAGTTTAGAGAAGAACAAACGACCTGATGGAGCTGAAAAACACAGCACGAGAACTTCGTGAAGCATACATAAGTCTCAATAGCTGAATCGATCAACCAGAAGAAAGGATATCAGAGATAGAAGATTAACTCAATGAAATAAAGTGAGAAGACAAGATTAGAGAAAAAAGAGTGAAAAGAAATGAACAAAACCTCCAAAAAATATGAGATTACATGAAAAGACTAAATCTATGTTTGATCAGTGTACCTGAAAGTGACAGGGAGAATGACGCCAAGTTGGAAAACACTTTTCAGGATATTATCCAGAAGAACTTCCCCAACCTAGCAAGGCAGGCCAACATTCGAATTCAGGAAATACAGAGAACACCACAAAGATACTCCTTGAGAAGAGGAACCCCAAGACACATAATCATCAGATTCACAGAGTTGAAATGAAGAAAAAAATGCTAAGGGCAGCCAGAAAAAAAGGTTGGGTTACCCACAAAGGGAAGCCCATCAGACTTACAGCAGGTCTCTAAGCAGAAACCCTATAAGCCAGAAGAAAGTCTTAAAGAAAATAATTTTCAACCAGAATTTCATACCCAGCCAAATTAAGTTTCATAAGCGAAGGAGAAATAAAATCATTTATGTACAAGCAACTGCTGAGAGATTTTTGTCACCACCAGGCCTGCCTCACAAGAGCTCCTGAAGGAAACACTAAACATGGAAAGGAACAACTGGTACCAGCCACTGCAAAAACATACCAAACTGTAAAGAACATCAATGCTATAAAGAAACTGCATCAACTAATGGGTAAAAAAAAACAGCTAGCATCACAATGGCAGGATCAAATCCACACATAACAATATTAACCTTAAATGTAAATAAGCTAAATGCCCCAATTAAAAGACACAGACTGGCAAACCGGATTAACAGTCAAGACCCATTGGTGTGCTATATTCAGGAGACCCATCTGAGGTGCAAAGACAGACATAGGCTCAAAATAAATAGATGGAGGAAGATTTGCCAAGCAAATGCAAAGCAAAAAAGAGCAGGGGTTGCAATCCTAGTCTCCGATAAAACAGACTTTAAACCAGCATAGCTCAAAAGAGACAAACAAGGGCATTACGTATTGGTAAGGGGATCAATGCAACAAGAAGAGCTAACTATGCTAAATATATATGTAGCCAATACAGGAGCATGCAAATTCACAAACCAAGTTCTTAGAGACCTACAAAAAGACTTAGACATCCACACAATAATAGTGGGAGACTTTAACACCCCACTGTCAACATTAGACAGATCAAAGAGACAGAAAATTAATAAGGATATCTAGGACTTGAACTCAGCTCTGGACCAAGTGTACCTAGTACACATCTACAGAACTCTGCACCCCAAACCAACAGAATATACATTCTTCTCAGCACCACATTGCACTTATTCTAAAATTGACCACATAATTGGAAGTAAAACACTCCTCAGCAAATGCAAAAGAACAGAAATCATAACAAACACTCTCTCAGACCACAGCACAATCAAATTAGAACTCAGGACTAAGAAACTCACTCAAACCACACAACTACATGGAAACTGAATAACCTGCTCCTGAATGACTACTGGATAAACAATGAAATGAAGGCAGAAATAAAGATGTTCTTTGAAACCAATGGGAACAAAGAGATACAACATACCAGAAACTCTGGGACACATTTAAAGCAGTGTGTAGAGGGAAATATACAGCACTATATGCCCACAAAAGAAAGCTAGAAAGACCTAAAATCGACACCCTAATGTCACAATTAAAAGAACTGAGGAGCAAGAACAAACAAATTCAAAAGCTAGCAGAAGACAAGAAATAACTAAGATCAGAGCAGAACTGAAGGAGATAGAGACACGAAAAACCCTTCAAAAAATAAATCCAGGAGCTGATTTTCTAAAAAGATCAACAAAACAGACCACTAGCCAGACAAAGAAGAAAAGAGAGAAGAATCAAATAAATGCAATAAAAAATGATAAAGGGGATGTCACCACCGACCCACAGTAATACAAACTACCATCAGATAATACTGTAAACACCTCTACCCAAATAAACTAGAAAATCTAGAAAAAAAATTGATAAATTCCTGGACACATACACCCTCCCAAGACTGAACCAGGAAGAAGTCAAATCCCTGAACAGACCAATAACATGTTCTGAAATTGAGGCAGCAATTAAGAGCCTATCAACCAAAAACAGTCCAGGACCAGATGGATTCACAGCCGAATTCTACCAGAGGTACAAAGGAGCTGGCACCATTTCTTCTAAAACTATTCCAAACAATAGAAAAAGAGAGAATCCTCACTAACTAATTTTATGAGGCTAGCATCATCAAGATACCAAAACCCGGCAGAGACATAACAAAAAAAGACAACTTCAGACCAATATCCCTGATGAACATCAATGCAAAAATCCTCAATAAAATACTGGCAAACTGAATCCAGCAGCAAATCAAAAAGCTTATCTACCATGATCAAGTCCACATCATCCCTGGGACGCAAGGCTGGTTCAACATACAGAAATCCATAAACATAATCCATCACATAAACAGAACCAAAGACAAAAACCACATGATTATTTCAATACATGCAGAGGAGGCCTTCGACAAAATTCAACAGCTCTTTATGCTAAAAACTCTCAATAAACTAGGTATTAATGGAACACATCTCAAAATAAGACCTATTTATGACAAACCCACAGCCATATCATACTGAAGGGACAAAAACTAGAAGCATTCCTTTTGAAAAACAGCAAAAGACAAGGATGCCCTCTCTCACCACTCCTATTCAACACAGTATTGGAAATTCTGGCCAGGGTAATCAGGCAAGAGAGAGAAATAAAGGTTATTCAATTAGGAAAAGAGGAAGTCAAATTGTCTCTGTTTACAGATGACATGACTGTTTCTTTAGAAAACCCCATTGTCTCAGCCCAAAATCTCCTTAAGCTGAAAAGCAAATTCAGCAAAGTCTCAGGATACAAAATCAATGTGCAAAAATCACAAGCATTCCTGTACACCAATAACAGACAAACAAAAGAGCCAAATCATAAGTGAACTGCCATTCACAAGTGCTACAAAGAGAATAAAATAACTAACAATACAACTTACATGGGATGTGAAGAACATCTTCAAGGAGAACTACAAACTACCACTCAAGGAAATAAGAGAGGACACAAACAAATGGAAAAACATTCCATGTTCTTGGATAGAAAGAATCAATATCATGAAAATGGCCATACTGCCCAAAGTAATTTATAGATTAAACGCAATCCCCATCAAGCCGCCATTGACTTTCTTCACAGAATTGGAAAAAAAACTACTTTAAATTTCATATGGAACCAAAAAGTGCCTGCATAGCCAAGACAACCCTATGCAAAAAGAACAAAGCTGGAGGCATCATGCTACCTGACTTCAAACTATACTACAAGGCTACAGTAACAAAAACAGTATAATACTGGTACTACAACAGATATATAGACCAATGGAACAGAACAGAAGCCTCAGAAATAACACCATACATCCACAACCATCTGATATTTGACAAACCTGACAAGAACAAGCAATGGGGAAATAATTTCCTATTTAATAAATGGTGTAGGGAATACTGCCTAGCCATATGCAGAAAGCTGAAACTGGATTCCCTTCCTTACACCTTATATAAAAATTAACTAAAGATGGATTAAAGATTTAAAACTAAGACCTAAAACCATAAAAACCCTAGAAGAAAACCTAGGAGACTATCATTCAGGACATAGGCATGGGCAAATACTTCATGACTAAAGCATAGAAAGCAATGGCAACAAAAGTCAAAATAGACAAATGGGATCTAATTAAACTAAAGAGCTTCTGCACAGCAAAATAAACTCTCATCAGAGTGAACAGGCAACCTACAGAATGGGAGAAAATTTTTGCAATCTACCCATCTGAAAAAGGGTTAATATCCAGAATCTACAAAGAACTTAAACAAATTTACAAGAAAAAAACAAACAACCCCATCAAAAAGTGGGTGATGGATATGAACAGACACTTCTCGAGAAAAGACATTTATGCAGCCAACAAACATATGAAAAAAAGCTCACCATCACTGGTCATTAGAGAAATGCAAATCAAAACCACATTGAGATACCCTCTCATGCCAGTTAGAATGGCAATAATTAAAAAATTTGGAGACAACAGATGCTGGAGAGGATGCGGAGAATTAGGAACACTTTTATACTGTTGGTGGGATCATAAATTAGTTCAACCATTGTGGAAGACAGTGTGCCAATTCCTCAAGGACCTGGAAACAGAAATTCCATTTGACCCAGAAATGACATTACTGGGTATATACCCAAAGGATTATAAATCATTGTATTACAAAGACACATGCATATGTATGTTTATTTCAACACTGTTCACAATGACAAAGACTTGGAACCAACTCAAATGCCCATCAGTGATAGACTGGACAAGGAAAATGTGGCAGATATACACCATGGAATGCTATACAGCCATAAAAAAGGATGAGTTCATGTCCTTCACAGGGACATGGATGAAGCTGGAAACCATCATTCACAGCAAACTAACACAAGAACAGGAAACCAAATACCACATGTTCTCACTCATAAGTGGGAGCTGAAAAGTGAGAACACACGGACACAGGGAGGGGAACATCATACACCAAGGCCTGACAGGGGGTTGGAGGTTAGGGGAGGGGGATAGCCTTAGGAGAAATACCTAATGTAGATGATGGCTTTATGGGTGCAGCAAACCACCACGGCACATGTATACCTAAGTGACAAACCTGCACATTCTGCACATGTACCACAGAATATAAAGTATAATTAAAAAAAAAAAAAGAAAAGTAACAGACTTGGAAAAATATTTACAATACCTATGGAAAATGAAGAATTATAGTAATAATGTTACTCTTACAAATCAATATTTAAAAACAAACACAATAAAACAAAGGATATAAACAATAAATGCCTAAAGGAAATACCAATGACCGATAAGCATATGAAAATATGCTCAACATTAACATTAATAAGGAAAATGCAAATCTAAAAACATATCATTTTTCATCATTTAGAATGAAAGAAATTTAGAAATCAGCAATATCCAATTTTATAGAATATATGAGGAAAATGAGCATATATTTTTTGATAATATAAATTGGTACAGTCTGTTTGGAGGGAAATGCTGTCCATTTTCTCACTCATTCACTCATTTATCCAATAAATATTATTGCGCACTTACTTCATGCAATGTGCTGTGCTAGATCCTAAGAATACAGCAGTAAACAAAACAGACAAGTTCTTGCCCTTATTGGAGCTTGCATTTTGGAGGACAGGCTAGGGTGCTGAAGACGATAAACAACAAACAACTAAATATGTAGAGCAAGTGGTTTTAAGAGCAATAAAAATATGTAAATTAGCTGGGCACAGTGGTTCACAACTGTAATCTCAGCATTTTGGGAGGCTGAGGTGGGCGGATCACCTGAGGTCAGGAGTTCAAGACCGGCCTGGCCAACAAGATGAAACCCCATCTCTATTTTAAAAATGTAAAAATTAGCTGGGCATGGTGGCAGATGCCTGTAATCCCAGCTACTCGAGAGGCTAAGGCAGGGGAATCACTTGAACCTGGGACGTGGAGGTTGCAGTGAGCCAAGATCGCACCATTGCACACCAGCCTAGGCAACAGAACAAGACTCTGTCCCAAAAAAAATTAAATTAAATAAAAATAAATAAATCTGGGTAAGAAGGACTGAAAATGATAGTATTGAGAAGATGCTATTTTATGTAGTGTGGGCAGGTGGGATCCACTGATAAGGTGCCATTTGAGCACAAATATGAAGCAAGTAAGGGGGCAAGTCATAAAGCTATCTAGGGGAAGAATACAGATAGTAGGAACAGGAAGAGCCAAGGCCCCACAGAAACAGCAGGGATATTAGGATGGCTGGAGCAGAAAAACAGAGTGGGAGAATAATAGAAGACAACGACTAGAGAAGAAAGGCAACAGGAACCATTTAAGGCCTTGATAGTTAAAGCTTTGATTTTTACTCAGACTAAATAGAAAGTCACTGGAAGATTTTCAGTAAGAGTTATATGACTGAACTCACATTTTAAAAGGATAACTCTGGTTATTGTTTAGAGACCAGAGTCTAAATGTGCATTAATTAGGAAGCCAGGTGAAAAATGATGGCAGCCTGGGCTAAGGTGGTACAATGAAGGTGTTAAAAGTGGTCGAGTATGAATATATGTTGAAGATAGAGTTATTAGGATTTGCTAATGGATCAAACATGGAATATAAGAGAAAGAGAGTGGTCCAGGGTAACACCGAGTTTTTGTCTGGAGCAATTGGAAGCTAATAATTACTAAGATAGGGAAGTATGTGGAAGATACAGGTTGGGGGCTGGGTAGCAAAAATGAGTTAAATTTGTGATGGCTGGTAGACATTCAAATGGAGGGTCAATTTGGTTGCTGGATACAAAAGTCTGAAGTTCAATGACATGCTAGGCACTAAAAATGAAAAGTCATCAGTATATATGTATATAAATATAGTGTATATATACTATATATATACACATACATGTACTACATATGTCTATATGTATTATGTGTGTATATATATACATATACAGTACATAAATATTATATAGTACAGATATACATATGTGTATATATATACATACAGTACAGATATACACATATGTATACATATATATACAAGTGTATGTGTGTATGTGTGTCTGTATAGTATTTACAGCCAAAGAGCTAAATAAGATCTCCTACAAGGTGAGTCTAACTGGAGAAGAGAAGTTCAAAAACTCAACAGTAATGCACTCCAAAATCCAGTGGTTGGAAGATGAAGAAGAACCAGCATAGAAAGTCAAAAAGGAACAGTCATTGGGGCAGGAGGAAAACCAAGAGGGCAGCATCCCAGATGCCAAGCAAAGAGTGCTTCAAGAAAAAAGAAATAATTGTGCCAATTTTGCATTACCTGTCAAAATGTAAACTGAGCATGCTGTCATTCAGCAATTCTATTTTGAACCATCTACTCCACAGAAATATATATATGTATATATAAAAAGTGTATTGCATTGATATTTATTATCTTTTGAAACAGCAATAGGGGAATGGTTGGCTGGGCGCAGTGGCTCATGCCTGTAATCCCAGCACTTTGACAGGCCAAGGTGTGTAGATCACAAGGTCAGATCGAGATCATCCTGGCTAACACAGTGAAACCCTGTCTCTACTATAAATACAAAAAAAAATAGCCGGGCATGGTGGCACACGCCTGTAGTCCCAGCTACTCAAGAGGCTGAGGCAGGAGAATTACTTGAATCCAGGAGGTGGAGGTTGCAGTGAGCTGACATTGCACCTGCACTCCAACCTGGGTGACAGAGCAAGACTCCGTCTGAAAAAATAAAAATAAAAATAAATAGGGGAATGGTTATATTAGAGTGCATCTGAACAAGAGAATACAACAATTGTTAAAAGCTGGCAGAAGAAAGTTGCTGATATAGACTGACTTCTTAAATATTAAATGAAAAAAAGGCTACTTGAAGAACAATCATTCTGTATGTATACGTTACCACTAAAGCAGGCAGGATAGTATGGTGAGAAAAAGCATGAGCTCCATCCCAAGGAGATTTCCTGGCATATAAATTTGGTGTGCCACTTTGGGCAAGTTTCTAAACTTCTCTTGGCCTTCCTCTTTCTATAAAATCCCTCAAAGGGATTAGATGAATTAATATATTAAAAAGGTGTAAACAATGTCTGTCACATAGCAATCACTAAGTATTAGCCATTAATAATGTCTTAATAGTATGTATTATAATGTATAATAACAACATCTATAAATGCATAGGAAGACGTTCTGAAGTCAAATCCCAAACAGTTAACACTGGTAATCTCTGAGGAGGAGTTTGAGATTGAGAATTAGCAGACAGGGTGAAAGGTGACAGAAAGATACTTAAACATTTTATAATATATATTTCTATATTACTTGAATTTTTAATAATATACTAATGCAAATTTTTACAAAAGTATATGTGCTTTCCTTACAAAATTTTTAACCTTTTTTTAATTGAGAGAGGAAAAAGAATAGTAAAAGTTTATGGATTTCAATGGCTATCCCTGGCAATTTTTAGTGAATGACCTATGGTTCAACTGACACCAAAAAGATCAATCAAAGAGTTGGGATATTGTGAAGCAGGCAATATAACATTTTCTAGCCCTTTCCAAGAAAAACACATAGACAGATATATAGCAATAAAAATAGAAAAGACAGAAAAGAGCCTGAATAAAATGAAAGAAAGGAAAGAATGAAACTGAGCATAGATATATACACTCTGAGTGTAACCATTCAGGCAAATCAAAAACCATGTCTATCACACCTGAGACAGGTAGTCAACCATCATTTCCTTACACATTTCCAGGGGCAAGCAGGATGTATTATTTGTCAGTTATACCTTATACTAACCAGAGTCTCTCATTGGTCCTACTTGTCTCATCTGAAGCAACATAGAATTAAGTCTTCTCTTTCTTCAAGAAGACAGAATTTTGGCTACATACTCTCTTTCCACTACCTTGTCTGGGCAGGCCCAGCCCTGCCAGTGTGGGCAGAGACAGCATTCCAAGCAGTAGGCGGCTACAGTTTCTCCAAACCTAAGCCAAAATACAGCTCAGATTCTGTCTATACAGTGTTGCCAACAGGTAGAATAGTTAAGACAATTTGGATGTACAAGTAGCATGACTTCTGACTGACTACATTCTGCTGGAGAAACAACAGGCATTAGCAGGACACAAATGCTTTATGCAGACTCAACTTAACCCTTTTAATGTGAAACTCAAAGCCCTTCTTTCACCACCTCTTTCTTTGTCTTCAGTACAAATCCGTCAGCAGCTCTTCCCAGACCTTCCCAAGGTGGAGCTCACTATTCCATGTATGCCTCTGCCTCTAATTACTATTTACTGCATTTGCATGTGTTTTTTCACATTATAATGTCATTAGCATGCAAGGGAGCCCTGTTACCAGGGCAACCAGGAGTGGTGAATGCAGGCACAGCCTTTAATGAAAACTTAACCCTACTTTGTTTAATTCCCACTGTGTTTTTTGGCTCACTTCACCTTTGTGGTCCCAAGAATGGAAATATCATACAGTTACCCTCTCTTATCAGGTGTTGCTCCAAGGTCTTGGTAACCTACGAGTGTTCCTCTGGGTACACTAACAACACATATTTTTTTTATGACTAACCTGATAAATTTGCTCCCAATAAATTTTCCTTCTGATCAACACTGCTCATTCAATACAGTCCTTTGAATATCTAAAATAGTCTATTTTTCTCCACTTCCAATATTATCAGGTTCTTCAAATTTGATATGATTTCTAGAATCCTTATTCACGTGACTGCCCACCTCTGAAAGCATTCTAAATTATTTGGTTGAGATCAAACTCACTACTTCTACAGCATCGGGTAGCTCTCTCAAAAAATAAAAACAAAATAAGAGGTTAGTTTTGAGCAACCTACAAAGATCGATCAAGTGAGTTAGTTTTAACCAACTTACAAAGGAATGTTGTTTATCAAAGCTGGGTATAAAATGATGATAATAATGATTTGTGAGGTTAACAAATTAAGATTTAATTTTTAAAAACAGTCACAAGCAAAAATGAGATGATACCTATCATGAATAAAAATAAAATCCTAAATGTAGGCAAAAAAATGTCCAGCTGCGCAAATACAGAACCTCTTGCTTAACAGTAACACCCAATTTTAAGACACAAGAGCTATAGATGCTGTCAAGTTCAACAATAGCCCAAATGTGACAGGCCGTCATGTAGGGATTATATAAAATTTAGTTTGTAATTGTTATACTTGCATTCTAAGGTAAGGGGAGCAAGGTCAATAGTACTCTAGAACTGTTTTAAGAAAGCAAATCTTGTATAAACCAGCAACTAATGATCACCAAAATAATATATTATTTTCTGATATCACTATATTTTACAATATGAGGAAACACAGAATCAGTGGGGCCAAGGAGAAGTAAGGAAAACTCTCCTTACTTACTCTCCTAGGAGTTAGAAGCTACTAGGAAATGAGTTCTCACTTTTGATGTGGCAGACTTGCAGAAGTGGACAAGTGAGAATGTCATTGTTCAATAAAATCATTTGCAATGATAGAACTGTTCTTTGTGCTGTCCAAAATGGTATGTAGCAGCCACTTGAAATGTGGCTAATGCAACTAGGGAACCCAATTTTTAATTTAATTTTATTTTACTTAATTTAAATCTCAATTTGAATAACCATACACGGCTAGTGGCTACCATATTCTTAAGCACAGCTACATAGATGATGGGCTGCTGCAAACTAAATATTCTTCCACGACATTTTAAGATCAGACTTCCCACAAACGACTGTGATGGAGCCCAGAAACACCCAAGTCACAGTCCATGAGGAGGCCCTACTGTAGCATCCAATGTAGGCCACATCCTATACCAAAGAAGCCCCAGGGTATGAGAATAGCCTGCCTTCAGACCAGAGGTGGGTATTTAGAAGGCGATCGGTGGTTAGTGTCACTACAGACTTCACAGACTCGAAGGCCAAACTGCCTGAGTTAATATCCCAACTCTATCACCAATACATGTGATTTCAGTTTCCTCATCCATAAAATGAGAATTATAATGGGTACTATTACTAACCAATTTGAAGATAAGCTCAGTGAATATAGGCAAAACATTTAAAGAGCCTAGTAGAAAGTAATTACTAATGAGTATTTTTTCCCAAAAAATAGGTTCCAAGAGTTAACTTACTTTGATCTATCCCTATGAGTGAGATATAAAATGTCAGGATAATTTATTTCTCCTTTCAGGCCTTTATTCTTCCACATTAATTCAGAAACCATCTGAACAGCTATTGGCTTAGTCCAGCTCAGTCTGGTTCAACACACTCCAACATCTACCCATCCCATTACTGCTGACCCTTATCCCCCACATCAGTAAGTCATAAGACACAGGCAAGTTATACTCTCCCAGTCCTTGCTTTTTATTCCATTTTTCTGAAATTTCTTAAGCTGCTGAATTTGGGACCTGTCATAATTGACATTCTTACCTCAGCCTTCTGGTGTCATATGATTCAGTCCAATGTTTTCTAACCCTTTTCACATCATGACATACATAAAAATTCATATTTGAATAATATAATAGGGTAAACTGGAGGGGATTTTGTGGTGTTTATGTGAAACTTTGTATAAAATCTTAAATACATTTTCTTTATATTATATAATTACTACATTTAATCCCCATTCTTATCTCAGCCCTAGGCAAACACTAATCTACTTTCTGTCTCTGTAGAGAATATTTATCACTTTTCTCCAAATGATGGAAACGCCTTTCTCATTATTAACCAGAATTTGGATAATTCAAACTTAAATTGTACTTTACAAGTGCCATCATTCAGTAAATCAAATAGATCTTCCTTTACTTTCATGGACAGATGTAATGCGAAAATTTCTTATGACAATATGAATAAATTGTGAATAAAATTGAAATCATATATTTCAAACCAATGTTGTATCTCTTCCTTACATATACCAGTGTTGCTCTACTTGTCTTAATAATTATTCTTTACTATTCAGTGACAGAGCTAAACATCACAATTGTATCATTTTTGATCTCACATTTCCAAGATCAAGTGTTTGCCTTAATTTTTGAATCCATAAATTCTATCAGTACATATGAATACATTATCATGAGGTCCTGGCAGTTTTCTATTAGGTTTATTTATTCATCTAATTAAACTATTTTTCAAGCCAATAACTACCTTTTAACAAATATTCAAAGTAAGAACTGTTTACCAAAAAAGTTCCAGTTCTCCTTCTAGTTCCCAAACTTTTGACAAAACTTTTCCTTGGACATCTACTGCACTTTAGTATGAAACAGTGGAAAGTTGTATTCTAATTTCATTACTTCACATAAAACTGAAAACAGATATAAGTGAAGCAGCCTCAGTTGTAGTAGATGCTCTATGTAGACACATCAGAGTGTGGAACTCTTACACAGGGAAAGTATATTATACAAGAGTTTCTCTGTGAATAAAACATTGAATTATTTGAATCCTACTCTGTCTTTACAATACCCTTCATGTGAAGCCATTATGCCTTCCTATCATTGCAGTCACCATCAGTATACAAATTCACGCCTGTTTCCATACCTTGTTTGTTGCAAAGTATAATTTACTACCTTCAGTATTTCATCCCCAGTAACTTGTTTTGGTACTTCTTTACAAAGAACGGATATTTTTCCCAGAATTTCTCTTTAGGAATTGTAACTCATATAACAATTCAGCAGTTTCTAATATGCATAGATTCATCAATTTGAAATAAAACCTGACTCATTTGATAATAATCTGGATTAATGTTATCTTTATTCCATCAAACATAATATCAATACATTAACTAGCATTATCTGAGAATGCCACTTTTTCCTTTTCTTTATTGGCCTCAATTTTCATACTAGGTGGTAAAATGAGGGCTTCTATCCTTGCTTTTAATGGTGTGACCTTGTACCTGGTTTATTTAGCATAATCTAACATTATTGGAACCAATCTCAAAAAGAGCTTTGGTTTTTCTAATTGCTTTGCAGAACTTTAAAATGTTCAAATCTTTTCCTGCTGAGTTTTTGTAGTGAGGTGCCAGTACAGTTTGCTTGGCACCTTGTCTTCAACTCATAACTTTTCCTTGCCAGTAAGGCATTTAGGCTGAGGGAAAAAAAAAAGAGCTACTGAGCACATACATCCAAATTTGAGACGACTGTCATTTCATTACCTAATTTGTGACTAATCTTTTTGATACTTTGTTTGTTTGTGAATATGCTGCCTTTGTAGCTTTAATGAAAAGTTATCCAATGAGATTGAAAAGTAAGAACAGTATCTGTAAAAAAAAAGTAAGTCTTTTTTAAGTATAAGGAACGAATGGGGCCAATCATGGATGTCTGTTTACTTCAAAAATTAAAACTTTAAAATATTCAAAAATATGTATAATACATATACTCATGTGTGATTTAAAATATTTTGATTAATTGATTTTTTTTTTTTTGAAACAGGGTCTCACTAGGTTACCCCAGCTAGAGTGCAGTGGCAAAATCATAGCTCACCGCAGCCTCAATATCCTAGGCTCAAGCCATCCTCCCACTTCAGCCTTTTAAGTAGCTACAACTATGGGCATGCATCACCATACTCAGGTAATTTTTAAATTTTTTGTAGAGATGAGGTCAGACTATGTTGCCCAGGCTAGTCTGAAATGCCTTGGCTCCAGTGATCCTCCCACCTTGGCCTCCCAAAGTACTGGGTTTATATGCATGAACTACCACGCCCTGCCAATAAATTTATTTTCTAAGCTAAAAGGCCTTTAAATGAATCAACTTAATTAAATTTTATTGAATTATTACTTAATTTTTAGAAATAAAAGTATTTTTTAATTCCAAAAAGCAAATAATAAATCATTATGAAATTCTATCACGAACATAACTTTGGCTAATTATTAACACCAAAGGCAAAAACTAAGTTAAGTAGTCAAGAAATAACAAAATCAATGTTTTACTTAGGAAAACACCTAGTATCAGAAAATGGTTGTAAAAGCAATAAAAAGAATCATATGTATGTTCTAAGTCAGTAAAACTATAAAATAATAATAGGAAACAAAATTGAAATAAAATACAAATATTGTACATGCATTAAAAAACAAAATTTTCAAAGATGAAAGCAACCTCAACGTCCATTAACAGATGAATGGATAAACAAAATGTGGCATGTATATATGATACAATATTATTTGATCTTAAAAAAGTAGGAAATTCTGATACACGCTGCAACATGAATGAACCCTGAAGGCATTATGCTAAGTGAAATAAGCCAGTCACAAAAGGACAAATATATGAAACCATTTATATGAGTTACTGAAAGTACTCAAATTGATGGAGACAGAAAGTAGAATGGTGGTTGCCAGGGAGGGGCGGGAGGAAAGGGAAATGAGGAGTAGTTGTTTCATGGGTACGAAGTACCAGTGGGGAAAATGGAAAGTTCTGGAAAACAATGGTGCTGATGGTTACATAGCAATGTGAATGCATGTAATGCCATTGAGCTGTATACATTTAAAAATTGTTAAGACAGTGATTTCTATCATTCTTTTACCAAAATTAAAATTTTATTTTAAATTTTAAGCAGTTAAAATGGTAAGTTTTAAGTTATATGTGTTTTACCACAATTTAAAAAAAAAATTACTGATGATGACAAGTTTATCAGAAATGTATAATCAAATGTACTGGGATGATTCAAAGTTCAAGGTCAGAGGTGGTACTACCTGGAACAGCCACTACAAAGAATTTTCAGGGCACAGGTGCTACACCTAAAGCTTTTTAGCCCAAAATAATTAGTGAATTTGGGTGTTTAAATAGGAAGTCCTTCAAATACTACTCAAAAATTTCAACTCCTATGTTTCTGAATGGTTGTACAAAACACTGTTATGACCATCAGCATACTGAGTTCACCTGCAGCCTGTTTGTGGCACAGTAATATGCCACAGCACAACAATTAAGAAGCTCTGGAAGTGGTCCAGTTTCTGCTTTCTGCACATGGCTAGCCAGTTTTCCCAACATCATTTATTAAACATGGAATCTTTTCCCCATTGTTTATTTTTGTCAGGTTTCTCAAAGATCAGTTGGTTGTAGATGTGGGGTACTGCTTCTGAGG
>CAUYLG010072376.1:0-17805 GCA_963573385.1 Cacajao melanocephalus | reverse complement strand
GGCTTACCTTTTAGTTTAGGTAAAACTAGAAACCTCTGGAGGAAGTTTAGGACCCTTGTACAACAGGCATTATCATTACCATCATCAATAACACTATTACAACTGGTAATTTTATTTATTTATTTTTTAGAGACAGTCTTGTTCTCTTGCCCAGGCTACAGTGCAGTAGTGCAGTCATAGCTTGCTGCAGCCCTCAATCTGGGGATTAAGCAGTCCTCCCACTTCAGCCTCCTGAGTAGCTGGGTATGTAGGCACATGTCACCATGCCTAGCTAATTAAAATAATTTTTTTTTTGTAGAAACAGGGTCTTGCTATGTTTCCCAGGCTGGTTTCTTAAGTCCTGGCTTCAGTAGATCTTCTCACTTTAGCCTCCCAAAGTTCTGGGATTACAGGCATGAGCTACCATATCCAGCACAAAATCTTGCTTATTTTATAACTCAAAATATCTGAATGAATGAACTTGGATTTCTTAAAATTCTGACTATTTGAATTTTTTAAGTGCCAAGTGGCTCTTTTTTATGCTTCATGTAACTCTTTTCAAACATGAAATCTAAATAGAAAATACAGCATTAAGAGTGGTGTGAGTTGAAGGCAATACATTGATAGGAAATCATTCAGATGATGTTATCAATGAAGTGCTATTGTATATGATCATGGCCAGTCCTTGATTTCAACTTCAAACCCAAGGTAGCCCTAAAACAAAAAATGATTTACTATCAGCTGCTAGGATGTTTTTATTCTTATATTTTAGCTTTGTTTGCATCCCTGTAGATTTTCTTTAAAATTACTGTTTGTTTTCCTGTGATTAAGGTCAAGATTACCTTTTATTCTTAAAGTACCTAACCTCAAATTCTTAAAGTACCTTACCTCAAGAAGTCTTGATTAATTACTCTCTGATTTAGATTAAACTCGATAATATCTGTTAAAAAAAAAAAAAACCTTTTCTCTGTAGGTTGAACACAAAAGGGAAACAATGCATTTATTTATTTTATTGCACTCTGTTAAATGCTTACAGTTAGATAGCCTGCGTAAAATTGAAAGTTGACTTCAAGCAAATTAATTTTTATAAGTTTAGTGAATTTTTGGCCCATAAACTGATAAAAATATAAATTCATAAATTATATCATCAATTGGGTCTAAAGCATGCTAAAGGTGAACTTTTTTGTTTTGTTTTGTTTTTGAGACAGAATCTTGCTCTGTTGCCTGGCACCAGGCTGGAGTGCAGTGGCGTGAGCTTGGCTTACTGCTGCAACCTCTGCCTCCCGGGTTCAAGCAATGCTTCTGCCTCAGCCTCCCAAGTAGCTGGGACTACAATCATGTGCCACCATGCCCAGCTAATTTTTGTATTTTTTAGTAGAGACGGGGTTTCACCATGTTGGCCGGGATGGTCTCGATCTCTTGACCTCGTGATCTGCCCATCTCAGCCTCCCAAAGTGCTGGGATTATAGGCATGAGCCACTGCGCCCGGCAAGCTGAACTTTCTCTAATGCTGTTCTGGAATAATTGGATGATATGACATTGCATTTTGACATTTCAAAGGTATGAACCTTTTCCAAAGATTCTTTAATGACATTAATACTATTTATTAATCCAGAAGAGTGGGTGTTAATTTTTATGCTTTGTTCCTAAAGTTTTCAGTTTTTATGGTTTTTTTTTTTTTTGGCTGTTTATTATCCACTTTATTGTTTGGAGAGTGTTTGTAATAATTATCAGAAAATTGCTGAGGAGTCCATTAGGTGTTTGAGACTATAGAAGACAGAAATGTACAGTTCTGGACTGTACTGCCTTGTAGATGTCAATATCATTTAAACTTCTTTTTTGCCTTCTGAGACAGGTCTACTTTGTACCTCTTTTCTTTTCTTTCTTTCTTTGTTTTTTTTATTTGAGATGGAATTTTGCTGTTATTGCCCAGGCTGGAGTGCAATGGCACAATCTTGGCTCACTGCAACGTCTGCCTCCTGCCTCAGCCTCCCAAGTAGCTGATATTATAGGCATGCACCACCATGCCTGGCTAATTTTGTATTTTTAGTAGAGATGGGGTTTCTCCATGTTAGTCAGGCTGGTCTCAAACTTCCGACCTCAGGTGATCCATCTGTCTTGGCCTCCCAAAGTGCTGGGATTACAGGTGTGAGCCACTATGCTGGCCTGTACCTCTTTTCTATAGTAAGTAATGTTGCAGGATGTTTAAGAGCACTGTATTAATATCTGCTTTAAACTTTAGTTCAGAGAAAGTTAGTATGACTGATAAATTGTCAAATAATAAGAGAGCATGTAGGTTAGCTTGAACCACCTGGCTTCTATAGATAGAGGAATAGACACAGAAGAAATCGTTTAAGACCTGAGGGGATTGTTACTTCATTTAATTTTTACCGTAACCCTAGGAGAGGTATTATCTCAGTTATATAAAGTGTCATAAACTGGTTTAGTGCTAGGGATGCACCGAAAGACAGGACAAATGTTTTGTATTTAAGCATAAGTCTGGTTAGAATGAAAACTGTACTGTTCTGGGTGTCATTGTCCTTCCTATTCATTTTTGCTCCTTTAGCATGTTCCTCCTCAAGCATCTATTGCAGTTTTCCTTCAAGAGATCTTGACATCCTTCCCACTGACTGCATTTCTTAAATGTCTTTCCTCACCCTCCCCCAGGTGTTAGCTGTTAGAGGTCTAAGGTATTTGCCTCTTGGAAATATTGCTAACTTAGTTTGGATTTCTAAAGTGTCCCCTCCAGCCAGGCACTGTAGCTCACGCCTATAATCCCATCATTTTGGGAGGCCAAGATGGGTGAATCACCTGAGGTCAGGAGTTCGAGACCAGCCTGGCCAACATGGCGAAACCCCATCTCTATTAAAAATACAAAAAACAGGCCGGGCGTGGTGGCTCACGCCTATAATTCCAACACTTTGGGAGGCCGAGGCGGGTGGATCACGAGGTCAAGAGATTGAGGCCATCCTGGTCAACATGGTGAAACCCCGTCTCTACTGAAAATACAAAAAAATTAGCTGGGCATGGTGGCGCACGCCTGTAGTCCCAGCTACTCGGGAGGCTGAGGCAGGAGAATTGCTTGAACCCAGGAGGCAGAGGTTGCGGTGAGCCAAGATCGTGCCATTGCACTCCAGCCTGGGTAACAAGAGCGAAACTCCATCTCAAAAAAAAAAAAAAAGAAAAAGAAATACAAAAAACATTAGCCAGGCGTGGTGGCGGGTGCCTATAATCTCAGCCACTTGGGAAGCTGAGGCAGGAGAATCACTGGAACCTGGGTGGCAGAGGTTGCAGTGACCTAATATCGCACCATTGCACTGGGCGACGGATTAAGACTCTGTCTCAAAAAAAAAAAAAAGAAAAAAAAAAGGAAAAAAAAATGCCATTCACTCAGTAAACCTGGTAATTATTGAGTTGCTTCTATACCAGATGCTTTTATAATATTCTCTAATGTACTCTACAATAGTCCTTCAGGCAAAATACTATTCCCATTGTACAGATGAAAAGTGAAGATTTAGGAAGGTTCAGTAACCTGGAGACATTTAGAAAATATCTGTGGAACTCCTGCATTTTGTGAGGCACTGCCCTGGGTGCTGGGCAGAGAGATGCCTTTGTGGTAGTTCTAAAAGAGTTCAGTCTGGCCAGCAGACACTGTACAAACAGACTGTAAATGGTTGTGCTTCTTTTTTTTCTAAAGAATCTTCAGTGGGAGCACTTGGGACCTACCTGTGAGAGCTGAGGAAGGATTCACAGAAGAGGTCTTGCTTAAGAGGAAACGTGTGAGGCCGGGCATGGTGGCTCATGCCTGAAATCCCAGCACTTTGGGAGGCCGAGGTAGGTGGATCACCTGAGGTCAGGAGTTCAAAACCAGCCTGGCCAACATGGTGAAACCCCATCTCTACTAAAAAAATACAAAAATTAGCTGGGCATGGTGGTGTGTGCCTATAATCCCAGCTACTCGGGAGGCTGAGACAGGAGAATCTGGGAGGCTTGAACCTGGAAGGCAGAGGTTGCAATGAGCTGAGATTGAGCCACTTCACTCCAGCCTAGGCAACAGAGTAAGACTGTTTCAAAAAAATAAATAAATAGAATAAAGGGTATATTCTATTTATTATACTTCTCTGAAGCTTTGTGCTATAACTGAATTTTATGTTTGTTAATTAGAGGAATACTTTTGAGTAATTTTCTTTGACTTTATTCTCTTTAATTTTTCATTTTTATAATATATAAGTTGATAAAGAGCTTTCTAATGGCCTTAACTTTTTTTGATCCCTTTAGGGGACTATTACTGAGCATTTTATGATGGTCTTACCATTTTTTTTTTCTTTTAAGTAGCCATTACTAAGCATGAAACCTTTTCTTAGTAAAATTGTAGCAGCCTTCCCCTCCACATTAGAAATGTAGATATATGAGATTCCTACTGCTCTGCTACTCTGGTGACTCAGAAGTTATAAAAATATATAATTGAAAACAAATTATTTGGAGTGATTCTAGCATTTTAATTGACTAGGTATCTTACTAGATTGCTTTATTTAGACAGTACACATTCTTTGATTTTCTAGTTATTGCAGTACAGAAATATAGGTATTTATTTCTTTGATAACTATAAAATTTTTTAGAGATATTATAATATCTTCTCTCTCTTTTTTTTTTTTGGAGACAGAGTCTTGCTCTGTCACCCAGGCTGGAGTGCAGTGTGGCACGATCTCAGCTTACCACAACCTCTGCCTCCTGGGTTTAAGCAGTTCTTCTGCCTCAGCCTCCTGAGTAGCTGGGACTACAGGCACACGCTGCCACGCTCGGCTAAGTTTTGTATTTTTAGTAGAGACGGGGTTTTACCATGTTGGCCAGGCTGGTCTTGAACTCCTGACCTCAGGTGATCCACCCACCTTGGCCTCCCAAAGTGCTGGAGATTACAGGTGTGAGCCACCGTGCCTGGCCAGACTACAATATCTTCTCTACTAGAAGAGAGATTATATTTGTAATGCTGTTGGTGAGCCTTTTGAAATTTTTGTGTTTTTTTTTGATACAGACTCTTGCTGTGTCGCCCATGCTGGAGGCAGTCTTGGCTCACTGCAACCTCTGCCTCCCGATTTCTAGTGCTTCTCTTGACTCTGCCTCCCAAGTAGCTGGGATTACAGGCGTGTACCACCACACCTAGTTAATTTTTACATTTTTAGTAGAGATGGGGTTTCACCATGTTGGCCAGGCTGGTTTTGCACCCCTGACCTCAAGTGATCCGCTCGCCTCAGCCTCCCAAAGTCTGGGGTTACAGGCATGAGCCATCGCGCCCAACTCCCCTTTTGAAATCTTATGGGAGCTAAGGATTGCTGTACCATCACAGAATATTTTTATTAATAATTTTCTGAGATAGTTAAATAAATGAAGAAGTGGTCATGGTGAGTGGTGTGTGACTGTGTGTGTGTGTGTGTGTGTGTGTGTGTGTGTGTGTGTATTTCCCACCGAAACAAAAGTAATTGAAGAGAATTTGGTGCCAAGTGGTATAATAGTAACTGGGTCTGTTCCTTTGTTCCATTAACTTGCTTTTTGATCTTGGAGAAGTGACTTAACCCTTTTGATCTTAATACTTTTGTCAGTTAAATAAGGATCCTTGATTAGGTGAACCTAAAGGGCTTTTACTTTTTATTTTATTTAGTTTTTTGAGGTGGAGTCTCACTATATTGCCCAGACTGGTCTTGAACTCCTGGGCTAAAGTGATCCTCCTGCCTCAGCTTCCTAAGTAGCTGTGACTACAGGCACTTATCACCACGTTCAGCTCAAAAAAAGCTTTTAAAATTATAAAACATGTATTTTATATAATACTTTGCAAATAATTATATTATTTCATTAGGTGGCTTGTATAAAATCATAAAACCAGGTATTATTTGCTTATTCTCACAAGGGCCAAGAGCTTGAAATGTAGAAAAATAGCCTTCAAGTTCCTCTTGAGGACATAATTAGATTTTCATAATTATTTCTGACATCTTAATGAACAATTTACCTTATATTCCCCTTAAACAGTTAATTATGCCTTTAGTCTCATCTTTCACCTTTTCTTTTCTCTAATCCAAATTGCTGAAGAGAGTGGAGGAAACGGTGAAGATGTGGAAAGCCCAGAGAGTTGGCGAGTTGAGAGAAGGAAGAAAGCAGTTAAGGTCAGAGTATTGAAGTAAGATGGGACTGTACTAGTAATATATTAATTTTGAGCTGTACCTTGCAGCCTGAAGCAGAAAATGTTTTATTTTGTAGTTACAGTATAGAAATTCTAAGTATGAAAACTTTAAGTGATTAGTTGCCTGCAGTAGTCTATAGGTATAGTAACTCTTAAATTCTTCCAGCTTTGTGAACTGAGCCTAGTATAGTGTCCGTAACGCACAAACTCAGTCCATGTTGGTTGAATGAGAGTCAGTGAGTTAACTAGAGACTATTGTCTAAATCCTTCAACCCTGTGAGTAACAGCTGTAGATCATCTTGTTCTCTGTGCCCAGACACTACAGTGATGGAAATTATGGGAATGTCAAGAAGGAATGACTTCTGTTTGATTCATGAAGCAGCTAATGCTCTTAAAACAGTTCTAATTGTGCTGAAACAAGCAGGACTATATAAAATGCTAAGTAAAAGTAGTAATGGAAAAAGATTGTAGAGCTATTATGTTAAAAGTAATTTAGGCCAGTGTCAGTGGCTCACACCTGTAATCCCAGCGCTTTGGGAGGCTGAGGCAGGAGGATCACTTGAACCTAGGCTACGGTGAGCTTTGTTTGCACCACTGTACTCCATCCTGGGTGATAGAGTGATACGCCCTGTCTCTTAAAAAAAATTGAGAAATGGATTCAGTGGCATCTACCTGGCATGTATTGGTGGGGGTGTGGGCCATGCTAGACACTGCAGAAGAGAGAAAGGAACTATTTCAAAGAGGTGCTGCCAACTGTAGATTCTTTCTGTATATATATATATTTCCAAAGAAGACGGATTTTTGGAAGTGTTTACTTTGGAACTAATCTTCTGTATTTCCATTCTGCCCCCACTGTATCCTGTATTTTGCACTGCCAGAATTCTGATAGCTGCCATGAAGCAGGACTGTGGCAAGTGGCCAAGTGTGATAAAAACCTATTTTTCATTTCAAAACAGAATACAGATGTCAGAATACTTTAAAGAAGTATTTAAAGATAGATTGAGTGGAATGGAAGAAGTAGTAAAAACCTAATGAGAAGATTGAAAGTTTTTCATTTGCTTTTGATGGAATTACATTTTTTTTTGTAAACAGAAGAATATCAACTTATGTCTCTCTTGATCCGTTAGTTTCTCTCTTTCCTCCTTTTTCCTGATATTTGAGTGCTGGTGCTAGACACTGCTGAATAGACAGGAAAAATGGATTTTCTGGTGTTTTTTTACTTTTAGAGGGGGCCCCTAGGATATACTTTGTGTGAATATCTGACTAGATATAGATACAGATGTTAATAGTTTGGTTTTTTTTTTATTTTTTTTTTTGTTTTAACCCCAAAGAAAATGAAATCTTGTTTTCTTTTTATTTTCAGCTGTCACTTAAATGTTAAAATGCTGTCTAAGCACAGTTGAGATAGTAAAACAGAATTTTAGTGTAACATATTACAGAATTTTGGAATATTCATTTACTTAATGGAGAGCTGAACTCCAGTCAGTGCTTTCTTTAATTTTAGTATCTCATCCTGTATTGGTGTTTGACTCAGAATGAATTCAAGTTCTTAGTGTGGCCACTTGCCACAAAGTTGGGTGAACTTTAAATACATAATGGTTTTCTTTTCTTTTTGAGACAGAGTCTCGCTCTGTCACCCAGGCTGGAGTGCAGTGGGGCGATCTCAGGTCACTGCAGCCTCCACCTCCTGGGTTCAAGCGATTCTCCTGCCTTAGCCTCTCGAGTAGCTGGGACTACAGGCATGTGCCACCATGCCTGGCTAATTTTTTGTATTTTTAGTAGAGATGGGGTTTCACCGTGTTAGACAGGATGATCTCGATCTCCTGACCTCATGATCCACCCGCTTCGGCCTCCCGAAGTGCTGAGATTTCAGGTGTGAGCCACCTTGCCTGGCTAATGGCTTTCTTTTTAATGATTTCTAGAGCCTTTAACATGAAAAAGTGGAAAATGAAAGGAAACTATAATAGATTTCTTGCCCAAAATGGGTATTCTTTGTAAGATGAAAAGTAGAGACAAGCTGAGACCCTGAGTTATGGATCCAAAGGTCACATCACAGCCAGCATTAGAAAGTCACAGCACTAGTGGAATAAAAGGCAGAAGTAAACTACTAATGGGAATGTTCTCAAAGGAGCTCACTTGGAAAGGCCATTCTATCACCTGAGGTTTTTCTTTTTTTTTTTTTTTTTTGGTAGAAGTGGGGTGGTCCTTCATAAGGAAATTACATTATGTTCAATCAGATATACAAGAACAGAAATCTTCTATTTTTAAATTATGAAGTATGTCATGTATAAAAAGAAGTGGAATAATAATAACGTATAATCGTTAGCTTGAAAAGTTGAACATTATAATTGCTGCCCCCAAGTCCCGTTCCTTAGTCTTCTCTTCCAAAAGTAACATTCTCTTGAATTTGATGTTTACCATCCCAACTGTGTTTATCCTTTTGATACACACACAGACACACACACACACACACACACACACACACACATCCCTTATATATTTTGATAAGAATGTTTTAAAACCTTATGCAAAATGTATTATACTGGCTGGGCGTGGTGGCTCACGCCTGTAACTCACACTTTGGGAGGCTGAGATGGGTGGATCACCTGAGGTCAGGAGTTTGAGACCAGCCTGGCCAACATGGTAAAACCCTGTCTCTACTAAAAACATAAAAATTAGCTGAGCATGGTGATGGGTGCCTGTAATCTCAGCTACTTCGGAGGCTGAGGCAGGAGAATCACTTGAACCCAGAAGGTGGAGGTTGCAGTGAGCCAAGACTGCGCCATTATACTCCAGCCTGGACAAGGAGAGCAAAACTCCATCTCAAAAAAAAAAAAAAAAATGGTATTACGCTGTTTGTATCCTTCTGCAAATCTTTTTTTTTGAATAGAGTCTCTCTGTCACCCAGGCTGGAGTGTGGTGGCGTGATCTTGGCTCACTGCGACTTCCACCTCCTGGGTTCATGCGATTCTCCTGTTTCAGCCTCTTGAGTAGCTGGGATTACAGGCGTGTGTCCCAACACCTGGCTAATTTTTGTATTTTCAGTAGACGCAGGGTTTTGCTGTGTTGGCCAAGCTAGTCTCGAACTCCTGACCTCAAGTGATCCACCTTTCTTGGCCTCCCAAAGTGCTGGGATTACAGGCCTGAGCCACTATACCTGGTCCTTTTTTTTTTCTTAATACTTAAAAAAATATATATATTAGGCTAGCGCAGTGGCTCACACATGTAATCCCAGCACTTTGGGAGGCTGAGGTGGGAGGATTGCTGAGGCCAGTAGTTTGAGGTTACAGTGAGCTATAATTGGGCCATTGTGCTCCAGCCTGAGGACAGAGCAAGACTCTGTTTCTTAAAAAAATATAACTTATTTAGTTGATATATGTGGTTCTGGTTCATTCATTTTTAACCACTTTGTGGTGTTTCTGTCTCTATTCTATATATTTAAACATCTATTGACTGACAGACTTTTTACTGAATATTCTGGGGGACAGGAAAGAGGAATTTATTATGTCATTTTTAAAGTTAGACTAGGAACGTTGTTTTGACTTTCAAAAAAGCCAGTTTCCTTTTTTGGTGTGGAATGTCCTCGTTTATCATATTCCTGGGAAAATCCTTTGTACTTCCTGAGAGAAGGCAGAGAAGAATGTTTTATTACACAGTTGAACATGTCTTGTGCAAAATGCAGAGCAGCATCTGCCACAATCCAGTGAGCTCATGGGGATTGAGCTACTGCAACAAAAGCCTGGGTTACTAAAATTCTCAGATTTTTCAAGTGCAGACAAGCTGTGGGTGGAAATTTGTTGGCATTAATTCATTGTTTCTTTTCTGTGTGTTTGGAATTATCTGAAATTTGGGTACTATCTGCTTTATTTTGTAAAAGGAGATGCGCCTTTTATGGTAAAAAGGCTGTTTTTGAATTGTGTTATGGTTTTATGGAGCAAGCACAAGAAAAGTAAGATGTAGATATGAGAGGACACACTTTTTGAGACAGGTAGTTGGTGTGAAACAAATATTTGTTTTAATAGTAAATCTACTGTATGCATTAGTCAATGTGTATTCTTACTTTGAAGGCATTGTTTTAAAAAGACAATCTGATAAAATTTTTTATCTTCTCAATTTCATGCTGTTGTCTTTCATTTCCAACATTCTTGATAATGGTTTGAGCATTTTTGCAGAGTACACGGTGCAGAGCTTCATTCAGGTTGTCCCTCCAAATGATTTGGTGTAGTGCATTAACCAGAAATGCTGAGGTAGCAAGGGAAACACTAATAAATGGGATGGTTTCCAGGGACTGTAGGCAAGCAAACACAAGCCAAAATTAAAAAGAAAACATTGGTTAGGCACCCAAGATGTAAGTCTGGCCAGATACACTATTAACAGTGAATCTTCCATTCTCATTAAATTATTTGAGATCTGTACAATTTGAAGATTGTTAGAAATGGTGACCAATTTGAAGCATATTTTAATTAGTGGTCGTACAATAGTCTTTTGGCTAAAATGTAATTAGAATGAAAACATACTTTTGCTTCTTTTATTCCGTGCCTCAGGAATAGTTAAACTTAGCTGCCTGTTTGTTTCTTCCATTGTTCTGAAGGGAAAGAGTGCTGAATGGACCTCCAGTAATGGAAGAGGTTTTTTATTTTTGGTAGAAGTGATTAGATGGAAGGAGGAAAGAGAATGTTGCTTATCAGAATGATTTATTTTTTTCCACTAGTGCTGGTTTTCTTGCTAACTACACAAATTATACTTTTGTAATAACTTTCACAAATTATTTTACCCTTGAAAAGTGTAGGTATGGGGAGAAAAGATAGTGGTATGTGAAAGGGCCTTTTGCATTTTTTTGTTGTGGAATGGTTTCCAATCATTTTCAAACAGAACCCCTAAACCAGAAAGTTGTGTGGCTTGGCAAATGAACCAGAAGTTTTTTTAAAATTTAGTGCACCAAGATTTCTAAATTTTGTAAACTGGTTCCTGAAACTAGTGAAAGCCTGAAATTAGTGGATAGCCTAAGACTTTTTTAATTTAAAAAATTTACTTCTTCATTGTTTATTAGGGTTCTGTCAGTTTTTTTTTTTTATATTCCAGAAGCACAGAGATGGGTGAAAAATTTTTTCCTTTTTATTTTTTTTAAATTTTGAGTTGGAGTCTCGCTCTGTCACCCAGGCTAGAATGCAGTGGTGCAGTCTCAGCTCCCTGCAACGATCTCGGCTCACTGCAACCTTCGCCTCCTACGTTTAAGCAATTCTCCTGCCTCAGCCTCCCAAGTAGCTGGGATTACAGCCCCCCGCTACCATGCCTAATTTTTGTGTTTTTAGAGATGGGCTTTCACCATGTTGGCAAAGCTGGTCTCTAACTCCTGACCTCATGATCCACCTGCCTCAGCCTCCCAAAGTGCTGGGATTACAAGTGTGAGCCATCATGCCTGACCAATTTTTTTTCCTTCTTTAATCTAAAAAATATTTCTTTTTTTTTTTTTGAGACAGTCTCACTCTGTCACCCAGGCTGGAGTGCAGTGGTGCGATCTTGGCTCACGGCAACCTCCACCCCTCGGGTTTAAGTGATTCTCCTGCCTCAGCCTCCTGAGTAGCTGTGATTACACGTGCACTGAGCCTGGCTAATTTTGTATTTTTAGTAGAGACGGTTTCAACATCTTGGCCAGGCTGGTATTAAACTCCTGACTGCATGATCTGCCCGCCTCAGCCTCCCAAAGTGCTGGGATTACAGGTGTGAGCCACCGCACTTGACCCTAAGAATATTTCTAAAAGAATTAGTTTATGAGCTGTTACTTCAGATCCGCCCCCACCTTTTTTTTTTTTTTTTTTTTTTTTTTTTTGTTAAAGAGATGGGGTCTTTCTTGTTGTCCAGGCTAGCCTTGAACTCCTGAGCTCAAACAGTCCTCCTGCCTCGGGTTTTTGAATAGTTGGGACTATGGGCACACATCACCACACCCAGCTAACTCCCACTTTTTATATCTGTTGAGCTTATCATGTGATGATCAAACATTTTATTTATTTATTTATTTATTTTTGAGATGGAGTTTTGCTCTTGTTGCCCAGGCTTTAGTGCAAGGTGGGATCTCAGCTCACCACAACCTCTGCCTCCTGGGTTCAAGCAGTTCTCCTGCCTCAGCCTCCTGAGTAGCTGCGATTACAGGCATGCGCCACCACGCCTGGCTAATTTTGTATTTTTAGTAGAGACGGGGTTTCTCCACGTTGGTCAGGCTAGTCTCGAACTCCTGAGACCTGAGGCAATCTGCCCGCCTTGGCCTCCCAAGGTGCTGGGATTACAGGCCTGAGCCACTGTGCCTAGCCCAAATATTTAATACTTTATTTCTGAAAAAAGTATTTCAGAGTTTCTTAGAGTCAATCTAGATTTATTCTAGATGACAACACTTTCTTATAAGAGTGCTCTCTTGTCCTAAGGGTCACTGCTATAATTAGTGGCTAAAAATGACCTCAACTAGGTCTTTTTAGACTCTCTTTTCTTCTTTGGCATTATATGCTGAGGTACCCACATTAGCAGGCTCAGGAGGGCCTTTATCTTTGACATTTACTTTACTTTTTTCTATTCTTTTAGGTCTTTCACTACCATTCCTACAGTGATTGGCAAGATATCGTTTCCACCTCACTCTCCATGTACCATGCCAGTGACATCTTAGCTGCTAGAGTGTGGAGCTGGCCTGTGGGAGTCAAGTAAGTGCCTTTTTTACTATTTGGCATGGTTTTTGCTTACTTTGCAAAGCCATGTAGAGGAGCTTCATAAGATTAGTTTTTAAAAAGGCACTTGCTTGATCCTTGTGGGCTGGCTCTTTGCTCCAGCCTGCTGTTGAACACCTGGTAGCTAACATGGGGCTGAGTTTAGTGAGGTGACTGTTGCACAATGGAATATTTTTACTATGATAGACCCTAAGGGATGACAGATCTGATCTTAGCCTGATTAGACCATATTGGTGAACAACCCCAATAAATCAGAACTATGCTATCTCAAACAGTTACTCTGCGTCCTGGAAATTTAATAGGGTATGAATGACCAAGGGTCTGCTAGTATAAACCAATCGGATTGCATGGAAACAGGGCAGCTCTCCTAGGAAAGCCAGTGACCTTGACGTTTATCTTAATTAATTTGGCTTAATATATGGAAGAAGTAATTGTTGATGTTAATCAGGTGTAGGTTTCTATGTTTATCACTAAAGTTGCTAAAACCTGGTATCTTGCTTTTGCAGGTCATCCTGTAAATTTTGCCTATATAAATTAACACATCCCCTGTATGTAATAACAACCATGTAAGGGAGAGTGTTTTCCTGCTCTGTCTTAGGTATTGGTGATGTGACCTGTTCACGCAGGGGAAACTTGAACACTCGCAGGTATGTGAAGATCATGATTCATAAGCATTTTCTCCCTGCAAGCAAAACAGTTGATTTTGGTGTGAACTCATGTGGTTTTATGAAATCTATGTTGCCGGTTGATTTTTCTGCCCCTTGTTAGTGTAAAACAGGTGTTGACAAACTGTAGCCTAAATGGTCGCTTGATTTTTGTAAACAAAATTTTATTGTAACACAGACATATCCATTTGTTTACAGATTGTCTATGGTTGCCCTGGCACTGTAACAACAGAGTTGAGTTGTTATAACAGAGACTATGTGGTCCATAAAGCCTAAAATTTTTATTATTTGGCCCTTTAAGAAAACATTTGCCAACTCCTACTGTAGGCAGACCAAACTTCAAATTGTGTTTAGAAATAAGCTTACTAGAACCACAGTTGTTTTCAAATTGGCTTCTAAAGAGAAAACCAGGAAAGCTAGGACCTGTGTCGTAATGCTGACTAGCAAGGAAATATTTGCAGTATGTATAGTGGTATGGTTACTAATACAAGGTTAATGAAATGGAAGGCTATGATGGCAGTCCAGCTTCTTTATCTTTTATTTCATTCGTTATATTCTCTCTTTCGCACTGACTCTTATCTCTCTTTCTCTTTTGCTTTCTCACTGGGTGTAGGCATTCATTCAGTTGCAAGATATTATTATTAATGGATTCTCTAAATGTTCACAGGATAGGCATGGTGGCTCACATGCGTAATCTGAATGCTTTAGGAGGCCAAGGTGTGAGGATCGCTGGAGTCCAGGAGTGCCTGACCAGCTTGGGCAATATAGTGAGGCCTCATTAAAAAAAAAAATTGGTTGGGCATGCTACCATGCCCTTGTATTTCTGGCTACTCAGGAGGCTGAGGTGAAAGGATTGCTTGAGCCCAGGAAATTTGAGGCTGTAGTGAGCTGTGATCACACCGTTGTACTCCAACCTGTATTGCAGAGCAAGACCCTGTTTCTTAAAGAAAAGAAAGAAAGGACCTTCAGATTCATGGAATAATTATTATGGTTAAAATACCACTCAAGGTAATGGAAATTGAGGACCAGTTATTTAAGGATCACAGTGCAAATCAGTATCCTACTACTGAAACCAGAGGCTAGGTCTCCTGCCTCCTTTCCTAGGGTTCCTTTCACTAGGTCTCACACTGTATTAGAGGATTCTTGTTTTCCCTGCTAGTTGAAAGGTGCACAGGCTATTTCCTATCTCTCTCTCTCTCTCTCTCTTTCTCTCTTTCTCTCTTTGCCCCTAAAGTAAAAGCAAAGACTCAATGATTTGAACTACAAAGATATGGTTGTTAGAGTATGGGTCTTACTTGGAGTTTGGATGCTTTTATTGTTTGAAGATAACTTGGGGATTGCTTCTTAATAAGTCACTAAGTACTTATAGTATATACTCAGAAAGGTTGGCTTAGATGGAATAAAAAAAGAAGTTAGAGCCTTGTTCATAATTTTGAAGCTAGGAGCAAAACTAAAATTGGCATAGATATAATTCTTTCCTTATATATCTATGTATCTAAGACCATAGATGGAAAGTATATTTGTGTATGTGTGTGTGGGTATGTGTGTCTAACAGCTTTTAAAGTGCATCTGGATTGCATTCTGAAAGGAGTTTAGCAGGTGTGTCACAATCTGAAGATTATGTTGCAGAGTTTTAATTGGACTTTTAAAAATAAGTTTTATTTTAGAACAGTTTTAGATTTACAGAAAAATGGCAAAGATCATACACAGAATTCCCATATGTCCTTCGCCTTCTCCTATCATTAACATATTACATTACTTTGGTACATTTGCTACAATTAATGAACCAATCTTGATACATTATTATTAACTAAAGTGCATACTGTGTTCAGATTCCCTTAGTTTTTGCCTACTGTTCTTTTTCTGTTCTTGGATTAAACAGATTTTTATTAGCATGTTTATTGAAGTAGAAGGCATTTATATGATCACCTGAAAGTTAGGCTAGTTCTGAAGTCCCTTTCAGTTTCTAAGAGTCTATTTAAATGAGTACACCAGGCAAAGTTAGGACTTGTAATGTTTATATTCTCCTGTAACATGTTGGGAAAAAAATTGTTACTTTATCTTATTGATAGTGATGGCTCTTCAATTGTTAGTTTGTAAATTTTAGCATCATCAATTTCAGAAAGGACAAGATGAATTTGGTTACTTCTATTATTAAGTATCATATGCCAAATTGCTGGTGAAAACTCTCTAAAGTAAATTGCCTCCTTGGGAATGATGTGGATCAGCTATCCTACATCAATAAGTTTTCCCCTCTGAAAGTAGTTTTGGAGTCTGTACCTTCTGATGAATCTATTAATCATTCGTATTTTCCTATGAAGTTTTTTTGTTTGTTTGTTTTTTGAGACAGAGATTCACTCTTGTTGCCCAGGCGGGAGCGCAATGGCGCAATCTCGGCTCACCACAACCTCTGCCTCCTGGGTTCAAGCTATTTCCCTGCCTCAGCCTCCTAAGTAGCTGGGATTACAGGCATCCACCACCACTGCCGGATGATTTTGTATTTTTAGTAGAGACGGTGTTTCTCCATGTTGGTCAGGCTGGTCTCAAATTCCCAACCTCAGGTGATCTGCTCACCTCAGCCTCCCAAAGTGCTGGAATTAAAGGTGTGAGTCCCCGCGCCCAGCCCCCTATGAAGATTTTAAAATATTTTTTCTTTAAAAGTTCATTAGTTATTTACAAAAGTTGAACACATGCATGCCCTATGACTCAGCTCTTCCATTTCTAGATTTATACAAAACAGAATTATGTGTCTGTATTCACCAAAAGACATGGACAGAAATGTTCATGGCAAGACTAATAGTCCAAACTGGAATTTTCCAAGTGCCTATCAACAGTAGAATAAGGGGGCCAGGTGAGGTGGCTCACACCTGTAATCTCAGCACTTTAGGAGACTGAGGTGGGCAGATCACTAGGTCAGGAGTTCGAGACCAGCCTGGTCAATATGGTGAAACCCCCGTCTCTACTAAAAATACAAAAATTAGCTGGACGTGGTGGTGGGCGCCTATAATTCCAGCTACTTGGGAGGCTGAGGCAGGAGAAACCCTTGAAACTGGAAGGCGGAGGTTGCAGTGATCCAAGACTGCGCCATTGCACTCCAGCCTGGGCGAAAGAGCGAAACTCTGTCTCAAAACAAACAAAAAATCAGTGGAATAAGTATATAATTTGGACATATCCGCACAATGATTATTAAACGGTGGTCAGAATGAACAGATTATAGCTACATATAAAAATATGTGGTTCTCACAAGTAACATGATGTACAAAAGGAGCCAGACACTAACAGCACATGATTCCATTTATATGAATTCAAAAGCAGGTAAAACTAATCAATATTGTCAGAAGTCATGAGATTGATTATTCTTGTTTTGGAGAATGGGGAAAGTGTTTGACAGAGGGTATGAAGGGGGGTTCTTGGGGTACTAGTAATGTTCTGTCTCTTGGTTTAAGCATTGGTTACATGGGTGGGTTCATTTTGTGAAAAATCATCAAGCTTACACTTTTTCATTTGCATGTTATTCAAAAAGCATATATAAAAAGTATTAAAAGTATTAGCAATATGGAAAAATCACAACATTTCACTGTTAACATTTAAAGGATATATGGAGAACCAATTGAACAAATGAACCTTTTAGAATATGTGCTGTCAGAATTATAGGATTATCAGGGTACCATAGTGTTACTGGAGCTGTTACAGTCTTATTTGCGTTACAAGAAGAATAAAGTAGCTGATGTTAATGATCTCTTTTTATTGTAACCAGGTTTTTGGGATGCCCCAAAGGAGGACATCTTTTCTTTTTGGTCTGTTTTGAGTCACCAAGTCAAAACGTTCATCTGTTCTTTTACTACAGTAAAGAATGATCAACCAAGTAGTTGTGCCTTCGGAATATTCGTGTGTTTACGAGTGCCAGTATGTTTTCCTTCCCACTGATTGTTCTGTCAGCGAGTGAGCTGCAGTCTTACGTGTGTGTATTTTACATGTTTTTTTGGCTTTTAAGGTATCACTTCACATGTAACCAGAATTTAGTGTTTTTCCCAAACAGAGCCCCCTTTTTTTTTTAATTTTTATTTTTTGAAAGAAAGAAAAAGAGAAAAGAAGAAAGAAAGAGGGAAAGAAAAAAAAATGAAAGAGAGAGAGAGAGGAAGAGAAAGAGGGAGAGAGAACGGGATTCTTGTTCTATTGCCCAGGCTAGAATGCAGTCTAAAAATGGGTATTAAAAACCTCTTTTATGCCAATAATTGTGCTTAACAATGGAGACAAGAAGGAATAAGGGATGAAA
>CAUYLG010072375.1:0-72800 GCA_963573385.1 Cacajao melanocephalus | reverse complement strand
ACTTTGGGAGGCTGAGGTAGGCAGATCACCTGAGGTCAGGAGTTCAAGACCAGCCTGGCCAACACGGTGAAACCCTGTCTCTACTAAAAATGCAAAAATTAGCCAGGCGTGGTGGCAGGGACCTGTAATCCCGGCTCCTTGGGAGGCTGAGGCAGGACAATGGCTTGAACCTGGGAGGCAGATGTTGCAGTGAGCCGAGATCCTGCCATTGTACTCCAGCCTGGGGGACAAGAGTGAGACTTTGGGTGCTTCCTCCTTCTCTCCATTCCCCGTCCTGTCTTCCCATAAGTCTTTAATGTAAGTTCATTCATTAAACCACAGGCACTTATTTAGCACCTACTATGTGCCAGAAACTATGCTGGGAACTGGAGATAACAGCTAACACATACAGAGCACTTATTACATTCCAGAAACTATTTCAAGCATTTTGCATATCTCAGTTCATTTAATCCTCACAACTACTCAGTGAGGTACGTGTGCTATTATTCCCCACATTTCACTGATGAGAAAACCCTGAGGCAGAGAGAGGTTAAGTAACTTATGCATGATAAGTAACTTATGCATAGTCATGCAATTAGGAAGTAGAGGAGCCAGATTTGGAAAATAAATGCAGTGAAGTCAAGAAGTCTTCAGTCAATTTTTTTATTTTCTTGGAGACAGGTTCTTGCTCTACCCCCCAGGCTGGAATGCAGTGGGACGATCTCGGCTCACTGCAGCCTCCACCTCCTGGGTTCAAACGATTCTCCTTCCTCAGCCTCCTGAGTAGCTGGGATTACAGGTGCATGCCACCATGCCCAGCTATGTTTTTTATTTTTAGTAGAGACGGGGTTTCACCATGTTGGCCACGCTGGTCTTGAACTCCTGACCTTAAGTGATCCACCTGCCTTGGCCTCCCAAAGTGTTGGGATTACAGGGATGAGCCACCGTGCCCGACCCAGTTCACTTTTTTTTTTAAAGGTCAAGGTGATAAGAATGATACAATAAAGGAGGAGCTGGATGCAGTGGCTCAGACCTGTAGTTCCAGCTACTTGGGAAGCTGAGGTGGGAGGATTGCTTGAGCCCAGGAGTTGGAGGCCAATTTGGGCAACATAGTAAGATCCTGTCTCTTTAAAAATAAAAATAAAAATAAAAAAAGAGGAGGGGCATCAACCACTGTACTGAAATAGATAATTGCATTCAAAGTAGTTTTTAAGGCTGGGCGCGGTGGCTCACACCTGTAATCCTAGCACTTTGGGAGGCCGAGGTGGGCAGATCATCTGAGGTCAGGAGTTCAAGACCAGCCTGGCCATCGTGGTGAAACCCCATCTTTTTAAAAATAAAAAATTAAAATAAATAAATAAATAGAGTAGTTTTAAAAAATAACTTTATAATTTTATATTTTTTAACTCCATAGTTTCTGGAAAACCTCCTTGATATAGTCTATATATGCATATGTATTATGTTCAAATTCACACTGTTAAATTTAGGTGCTAGTAAGAGTACTTGTAAGACAAAAAGCACTGGCTGGGTGCGGTGGCTCAGGCTTGTAATCCCAGCATTCTGGGAGGCCAAGGCAGAAGGATTACTTGAGCCCAGGAGTTGAAGACCAGCCTGGGCAACTTGCCGAAACTCCATCTCTACAAAAAATACAAAAGAAAAAAAATTAGTGGGGCGTGGTGGTGTGTGCTGGTAGTCCCGGCTACTTGGGAGGCCGAGGTGGGAGGATGGCTTGAGCCTGGGAGGGGGAGGCTGCAGTAAGCCATGATCATGCCACTGCACTCCAGTCTGAGTGACAGAGTAAAATCCTGTCTCAAAAAAAAGAAAAAGTCCCCAGTTCAGCAGATGACAGTGCACTGCAGTGTAGCAAACTGGGGGTGAGGAAAGGTTTCCCAAAGGAGGCAAGGCCTGTGCAACCAAGGCCGGCACAAAGGAAAGGAAGTGAGTGCACACTTGGACGGTGTGGGCAACTGACAGAAGTCCAGCGTGTCTGGGGCACAGTGCAGAGGCCAACGTGGTAAGAGGCGAGGCGGGGCCAGGCTGGAGGTGCAGGGAGCAACTAGATTTTAGACAACCTTGGAAGCCATGATTATGAGATTGGATTTTATCCTCAGGGCAGTCAGAAGTCACTTTCAAACAGGAGAATGACAAGGCCAGGCACAGTGGCTCACGCCTGCTGTAATCCCAGCACCAGCCTTGCCAACACAGCACGACCTTTTCTCTACTAAAAACTTAAAAAGAAAAAATTAGCTGGGTGTGGCGACGCATGTCTATATTCCCAGCTACTCAGGAGGCTGAGGTGAGAGGATCACCTGGGCCTAGAAGTTAGGGGGCTGCAGTGAGCCATGATCATGCCACTGCACTCCAGCCTGGACCATGGAGTGAGACTCGATCTCCAAAAAAAAAAAAAAAAGAAAAAAAGGCAGGAGAGTGACAAGATCATTTTGATTCTGGCTTCAAGATAGAGAATGGGTGCTGGGAGAGGGTAGAGACGAGCTGGCAGTCCAGATGGCAAGCTTGGGAAGTAGCACTTGTGATGAGGGAGACAGGTAGAGGAGATGCTAAATTAGTACCTGCAGGCTGAGATGATGTGAGAGAGGAAGAGAGGGAAACAAAGGGGGTTGCTACTGTCTTCCTCCCCTCATCACCGTCCTTTTGTCACTAACCCCTTTTCTCTGCCCCAGTGGCTTCCAGCTGGACAGTCCCTTCTAGGAATCTCTGATGGGAGTTCACCCCTAACCCTGCTCTTCCCCACCCTTTTGCCTCAGTCCTAAGAACTTCCCATCCTTCATGCCCTGCAGACAGTTCCCAGCTAACTCTCCATCATGCCAGGCTGGCTCACCCTCCCCACACTCTGCTGTTTCCTTCTTTGGGCCTTCACCATCTTCCACAAAGCCCAAGGAGACCCAGGTAAGACCCCAGTCCAGGCCAGAATCTGGGGAAGGCTTGCGGAGACTGCAAGGTGGGGAAAGGGGAAAGGGCAGCTGTTGCAGGTACCCAGGGAGTGAAAGTCATTGCTGAGAAGGCAATAGAGGAGAGGGTTGAGGGGCTCTGGAGAAAGCATTTGGGGAGCAGGGTCTGATGGGCACTTGGGACAGTGAGGATCAAGGGGTTCCTGCCACTGTGGCCCCCTCTGCTCAGCATCCCACCCGGGCCCCCACTACCTCCTGCCCCCCATCCACGAGGTCATTCACTCTCATCGTGGGGCCACGGCCACGCTGCCCTGCGTCCTGGGCACCCCGCCTCCCAGCTACAAGGTGCGCTGGAGCAAGGTGGAGCCCGGGGAGCTCCGGGAAACGCTGATCCTCGTCACCAACGGACTGCAAGCCCGGGGGTACGGGCCGCTGGGAGGGCGCGCCAGGATGCGGAAGGGGCATCGGCTAGACGCCTCCCTGGTCATCGCGGGCGTGCGCCTGGAGGACGAGGGCCGGTACCGCTGCGAGCTCATCAACGGCATTGAGGACGAGAGCGTGGCGCTGACTCTGAGCCTGGAGGGTGAGGCCTTTCCGCTCCCGCCCCATTCCTCTCTGCAGGCGGGGCCGCCTCGCCTGGGGTCTCCCAGGGCTCCTTCCCAGAATCTTCCCCGCACCCCTGGGGACCGCAGCTGCCTCTCCCAGGCCGCACCGCCCTTCCTCCCCCTCCACCATGGTCTGCTGGACCTCCCCAGCCTCCCCGCCACCCGCTAGGTGTGGTGTTTCCGTACCAACCCAGCCGGGGCCGGTACCAGTTCAATTACTACGAGGCGAAGCAGGCGTGCGAGGAGCAGGACGGACGCCTGGCCACCTACTCCCAGCTCTACCAGGGTGAGCAGCCGAACCCAGCACCGTCCAGGCCCCGCCGACCTGTTGCAGCGGCCAGACAGAGGGCGCCAGGGTAGCTCAGTCTGGCTCCTGCCTGGAACGCCTCTCATCCCCGACCCCCGCCGTTTCCCGCCAGCGTGGACCGAGGGTCTCGACTGGTGTAACGCGGGCTGGCTGCTCGAGGGCTCCGTGCGCTACCCTGTGCTCACTGCGCGCGCCCCGTGCGGCGGCCGAGGCAGGCCCGGGATCCGCAGCTACGGGCCCCGTGACCGGATGCGCGACCGCTACGACGCCTTCTGCTTCACCTCGGTGCTGGCGGGTGAGGGGTGGGGCGAAGGCAGGGTCTTGGGGCGGGGTCTGAAAAGAGTCGGGGGCGGGGAGTGGACCTCAGCGTGAGATTAGGGCAGGGTCTCCCGGTCTCTCCAAGGCACAACCCCTCCATCAGCCAGCGCTCCCGCCCAGGCTCCAGACCACCTCTCCAAACCCTCCCGGCACTTCTGCCTCGATCCCCCTACTCTTGGTACCCAAGCCCCATCCCGCCCCTCTGCGGCCCGCGCCCCAACTCCGCCGCCTGGGAGTCAGCCTCCCTGCCCCGCCCTGCTCTCGGTCGGTGACCCGCTGTGGTCCCTAGGCCAAGTGTTCTTCGTGCCTGGGCGGCTGACGCTGTCTGAAGCCCACGCGGCGTGCCGGCGACGCGGCGCCGTGGTGGCCAAGGTCGGGCACCTCTACGCAGCCTGGAAGTTCTCGGGGCTAGACCAGTGCGACGGCGGCTGGCTGGCTGACGGCAGCGTGCGCTTCCCCATCACCACGCCGCGGCCGCGCTGCGGGGGGCTCCCGGATCCCGGAGTGCGCAGCTTCGGCTTCCCCAGGCCCCAGCAGGCAGCCTACGGGACCTACTGCTACACCGAGAATTAGTGTCACCATGTCCTCTCCAGCGCGCGCGACAAAGCGTGGGAGCCGTAGCGGGGTTCGCTCGCCACCCTTTTGCGGAGAGCCTCCCCTCGCTCCAGACCGGGAGCAGCCTTTCCAGACCTGCCTTTCCAGCGGGGGCTGCGGGCCCCGGACCCCTGCTGGCCCGGCGACGGGGAGGGGAGACCGGTGCGCCCCCGGCGGCGAGATGCGGCGGTGACCCTCGGACCCGCTGAGGTTCGCGAGCCCCCGCAGTGGGCTCAGTCTCCGGTGGGCGAGAGAGGAGGCCGGGGGTATTAACGGCAATAAAATAACCTGGGGACCTTTTGTGTTGGACGGAGCTGTAAGCGCTGCGAGACGTGGAGGTGTGTGTGAATGTGTGTGTGAGTGTGTGTGTGTGTGTGTGTGTGCGTGTCTGGGCTGATGACTCGGGACCCTGCGTGGCCACTGAGCCCCTAAGAGTAAGGAACGGGGCTGTTGCCGTTACGGGGTGGGTCAGTGGATGAGCGGGAGTGCGGCCGGAGGGCACCCACAGGCCAAGGGAGAGGGAGAGGTGGAGACGTCGTGGGCGCCTGGCCGGGACCCACGCGGGAGAACCCAGGATGTTGTTGCGCCAGGCGCCACGCGGGGGCGCTGCACACTCACCTAAGATTAGTTCAAATCTCCCAGGGGCGCCCCATGCCCCCAGGCCTACCCTGTGTGCCCCAGATAACAAATAGACAACTTAAACATATTTCAAAATGTGCAGCAGCCTGCAGACCTTCCTGAAGCGTTTGCGGGGACTACTATTAAAGATAGAAAAGTGATACTGCTGTTAGAATTGACAGGAAATTAACCCTGCAGAAGGAGGAGGCAAACGCCAAACACCGCGACCACCAAGGCAAAGGGGGAACTGGACAAGTAACATTCTCCACCGTGGCTACAGGAAACATACTAGCAATTCAAGAGACAAGTTCTAATGTTATGAATTCACTTTTCACATATAGATTGGTGTGTATATACATTGGTTTCTAACTATACTACAAAAAGCCTGAGCTAGATAATAGTAACGAATGGGGCAAAGGGTATGAACACTCTAATGGTGCTTGATATATGTTGCAAAATTGATTTCCAAGGGGGTTCTTGCTCTAATTGCTAAAGAGAATTCTTGCTATAATTGTTAAAGAGACCAGCCTGGCCAATACAGTGAAACTCCTTCTCTACAGAGAATGATAGAATGAACACCATCTTCAATAACCATCACTCAGCAAATGAGGTATTTGTGCCATTTCCTAAACCTGGGTTTTCTCATCTTGGTGTGGGATAATAATTTTTGTCTTTTGTGATTGTAATCAGTTGAGGCATTGCATGTACTGGGCAGTACATGCCTGGTACACATAATGGGCAATCAAGTGGTACCTATAATAATTAATAATTATTGTGATGACAGCAATATGGCAACAACAGTAATTTTTCAGCTTCTTACCAGGCAGCCTGGAGGACTGGTTGTTGTATGGCACTATATTAGTCAGGATCAGATAGATTATGCTGTGATAACAAACAACTCCCAAATCTCAGATAACAAATGTAAGATGACCTAAACATTTCAAAATGTGCAGCCTGCAGACCTCCCAGAAGGGTATGCAGGGACTACTATCAAAGATAGGAAAGTCAGGTGGGCAGAGTGGTTTGCACCTGTAATTCCAACACTGTGGGAGGCTGAAGTGGGCAGATCATTTGAGGTCAGGAGTTTGAGACCAACCTGGCCAACATGGTGAAACCCCGTCTCTACTTTAAAAATACAAAAATTAGCTGGGTGTGGTGACAGGTGCCTGTAATCCCAGGTACTCAGGAGGCTGAGGCAGGAGAATTGCTTGAACCCGGGAGGTGGAGGTTGCAGTGAGCTGAGATCACAGCATGCACTCCAGCCTGGACAACAGGGCTAGAGTCAGTCTCTAAATAAATAAATAAATAAATAAGGTTTATTTCTCACTCAGGCTACATGTGCATCGTGGTCAAGAAGGGAGTTCTTATTTTTGTGATTCAGGAACACAGGCTGATACAGCAGCCACCATCTCGAATACTGTCAGTCACCACACCAGAAGGGAAAAATAAAAAGAGCTCTGCAGGGTTTCACAAACACAACTAATAGCTCCCACCCAGAAGTGACACCTGTCCCTTCAGTTCACAACTCATTCGCCAGAACTAATCACATGGCTCCACCTAACCACAAGGGGGCAAAAAAGAGCAATCCTTCTTTGGTCTAGAAATAGAGAAACTGGAAATATTTGATAACAGCATCAGTGTCCACCACAAGCACCAAGGAGAGCGGTCTAAACTCTGCGACATATTGGTAGTCACTCATCTATCTACCCCTTTCCTGGGTTTTCTAAGCTATGGCCTGTGATGAAGTCAGAGCCCCAGAAAGCCAAGATACTGGATCCCAGCAGCTCAGCCAGCAGGAGGATGGCTTTTCTTCAGCATAATGTCTTCAGCCCAAGGGCAAGAGACTGTATGACAAATGGCCACGGGGCAAGCGCGGTGGCTCACGCCTGTAATCCCGGCGCTTTGAGAGGCCAAGGCGGGTGGATCACTTGAGCCCAGGAGTTTGGGATCAGCCTAGGCAACATGGCAAAACCTCACCTCTACAAAAAATACAAAAATTAACTGGGCTTGGTGGCACACGCCTGTCGTCCCAGCTACTCAGGAGGCTGAGGTGGGAGGACCGCTTGAGCCAGGGAGGTCAGTCAAGGCTGCAGTAAGCGGCGATCACACCACTGCACTACAGCCTGGTGACAGAGCGGGACCCCGTGTTAAAAAAAAAAAAAAAAAAAGGTAAAAAAGGCCAAGAGAGGAGCTTTCCATTTTCTGCAAATCTCCATTTCTTCAACTATAAAACTGCAACACCACTCATTCCTACAACTACTCTGCATATTGCTATCACCACTCTTTGTTATTATAGAAAACTTCAAACATACTCAAAAGTATGATGAACTACTCCGTCACCTGGCTTGACCATCATCAAAATTCTGCCCTTCTTTTTTCCTGGGTCCTCTCAGTCATGTTGGGTTTTGCTGGAGTATTTGAAAGTAAATCCCAGATATTCTATCCTTTCACCTGTAAGACTCAATATGCATTTCTAACAAACAGTGACTTCTAAAAATAACCATAGTTCCATTATCACACTTCCCCCCAAAAGTTAAAGTAATTTTTATTTAAATGATTATTTTTCTCTGAATAGCCAAACAATAAAATTTTATAGTTGATTTGCTCAAACTAGAATTCAGCTAAGGTCTACAACATTGCAGTTGGTTAATTTGGGGGATGAGGGGGTTAATTGACCCTTTTTTTTTAAAAAAACAAGGTTTCACTATCTTGCCCAGGCTAGACTTTAATTCCTGCGTTCAAGTTATACTCTCGAGTAATTTCTTTTTGTCTCTGTTAAGCTATAATACTTCTGCCCCCCTCATTTTATCTATGCCATTTTGTTTGTTTAAGAAACTAGCTCATTTTTTTCCTGTCAAGTTTCCCACATTCTGGATTTGGCTGAGTGTATCCTTGCAAATGTCATTTATCATGTTCCTTTGTCCCCTGTGATTATATTTAGAAGTTTGATTAAATTCAAGCCAGACACAGTGGCTTATGCCTGTAATCCCAGCACTTTGAGAGGCCGAGGTAGGCGGATCACCTGAGGTCAGGAGTTCAAGATCAGCCTGGCCAACATGGTGAAACCCCGTCTCTACTGAAAATTCAAAACATTGGCCGGGTGTGGTGGTGGGGGTCCTGTAATGCCAGCTACTTGGGGGACTGAGGCAAGAAAATCACTGGAACCCAGGAGGCAGACGCTTCAGTAAGCTGAGATTGCACCACTGTACTCCAGCCTGGGTATCTGAGCGAGACTCCATCTCTAAATAAATAAATAAATAAATAAATAAATAAATTCACACTCACTGTTTTCTAGGAACCGTCCATAAGTGATATTGTATACTTTCTCTTTCATCACATCAGGAGGCACCTGGTGACTAGTTGTTCTACTTTCTTTTGTTTGTTTGTTTTTTGAGATGGAGTCTTGCTCTGTCACCCAGGCTGAAGTGCAGTGGCACAATCTCAGTTTACTGCAACCTTTACCTCCTGGGCTCAAGTGATCCTCCTGCTTCAGCCTCCTGAGTAGCTGGGATGACAGGCGTGCGCCACCACACCCAGCTAGTTTTTGTAATTTTTTTGTAGAGACAAGGTTTTGCCATGTTGCCCAGGCTGGTCTCAAGCTCCTGGCCTTAAAAGATCTTCCCTCCTTGGCCTCCCAAAAGTTGGGATTACAGGTGTGAGCCACCACGCCCCGCCCTTGATCTACGTTCAATAATGCTGAGATTACTTAGCAGGTTCAGAGACTGTCAGTCCATTCATTATAAGGTTCTCCATTGTATTCGTTTCTGCTCTAACAAATTACCACAAATTTTGTGTTTAAAACAACAGACATTCATTCTCTTACCATAGAGACATTTATTCTCTACCAGCTGGAAGTCCCAAATTAGGTTTTCAATGGCACAGTGGTAAGCAACAACAGCAACAAAACCTAGGTGTCATCAGGCCGCACTCCCGCTGGAGGCTGCGGGCAGAACCCTTCCTTGCCTTGTCCAGCTTCTGGTGGCTTCTGTTCCTTGGCTTCCTCAGCTGCATCGCTGCAATCACTGCCTTTGTGGTCATGTTGCCTCCTCTTCTTAATGCATCTGTATCTTTTCCTCCTCTACCTCTCATAAAGACACCTGCCAATCATAGGGTTTACTTCACCCAGCTAATCCAGGGTGAACTCATTTCATGATCCTTAACTGAAGTTAAGGAATGAATGCATGTAATGACTTACATCTGCAAAGATCCTTTCCTCAAACAAGGTAACATTCATAGTTTTCAGAGATTAGGCCGTGGACATATTTTCTTTGGCCACTATTCAACTCCCTACACCTATCAACCTTTTATCTGTTGACATTGATGATCTTTGTCTAGATTCATTAATTCATTAGGAGTTGCAAAATGGAGACTGTCTAATTTTATCATTTCACCTTCTTTTTTTCTTTTTTTTTTTTTCTTTTTTTGAGATGGAGTCTTGTTCTGTCACCCAGGCTGGAGGTGCGGTGATGTGATCTCGGCTCACTGCAACCTCTGCCTCCTGGGTTCAAGTGATTCTCCTGCCTCAGCCTCCATAGTACCTGGAATTACAGGTGCACGCCACCATGCCCAGCTAAGTTTTCTATTTTTAGTATAGAAGGGGTTTCATCATGTTGGTCAGGCTGCTCTCGAACTCCTGACCTCAAGTGATCTGCCCGCCTTAGCCTCCCAAAATGCTGGGATTACAGGCGTGACCCACTGTGCTAGGCCCACCTTCATGTATTAGCTGTGACTCATCTGTGAGAAAAACTGCTCTCAATAACTGTTTTGTTACTGTGACATTTCACCCATTCAGGAAAGGTAGAATTAATGCTTGATTCTCTCCCATTTGTCTCAGGTGGGGTTTCCTAAAAGCAGATCTTGAGTCAGGAACATGAGCATAAGTAGTTTATTTGGGAGGTGATGCTAACAGGCAGTGGGAGAGGAGTGGAGAAGTGGGACAGGGAAGGGAAGGGAGCCAGTTAGAGGCGTGTAATAGAGCCGGTGGCAAATGGGACGCAATCCTGCTGAGGAACCTGGCAGAAGTGTAGAAGCTGCCTCAGAGAATTCCACCCAAGGGGCAAAGAAATAGGATATAATTGTTAACTCCCTGTCTGTTAGTTGAGATCTTCTGGGAGTATTAACTCTCTAGCATTCCTGGCTTGCCCTGAACACGAACGTGCTCCCACAGCCAGAATAAATGTCTCCAGGCAGAGTCACAGATGTTTACAAAGAAGCCTTCTCCTTCAGAGGTGAATGCTGAAGGATATGGGTCACAGCTACCATCTACCCTTTGCACTGCTCGGATTCATTTTGTGCCTCTCATTTCATGAGTTCACTCTGTCCTGTCACTGATGCTTCAAGGTGGTGGCTGATTGCAATTTCCAATTCTTTTAAAAGAAAGTCTTAACAATAGGCTGGATGTGGTGACTCATGCCTATGATCCCAACACTTTGGGAGGCCTTGAAGCTAGGAGTTCGAGACCAGTCTGAGCAACAAAGCAAGACCTCTGTCTCTAAAAAATAATTTAGAAATCCAACAGGTGTGGAGGCACGTGTCTGCAGTCCCAGCTACTAGGGAGGCTGATATGGAAGGATTTCTTGACCCCAGTAGTTCGAGGCTGCAGTGAGCCATAATCATGCCACGGCACTCCAGCCTGGGTGACAGAGTGAGATCCCATACCTTTTTTAAAAAAAAATTGTACAGTGGGAGGGTTAGTGCGACAAACTGTAACCATGGGTGTGGTTGGTTTCAAGGCTGAAATCAACATTCAACAGTTCCTTCCTCTACAGTTCATTCTGTAGAGGGCTGCAGGGCTTTCTCAATGGAAAATCCAGACTTTCATGCCTGAAGTTTGCCTTACATTACCATGCCCTTGCCAACCAGGTCATCACTGATACAACTGCCTGTTCATGGGTTTATAGGATAATGAAGATCAAATATATCTGCTTGTATAATTCCTTTTTTTTTTTCTTTGAGACGGTGTTTTGCTCTTGTTGCACAGGCTGAAGTGCAATGGTGCGATCTCGGCTCACTGCAACTTCTGCCTCCCAGATTCAAGTGATTCTTCTGCCTCAGCCTTTCGAGTAGCTGGGATTACAGATGGGTGCCACCACGCCCAGCTAAGTTGTGTATTTTTAGTAGAGACAAGGTTTCACCATGTCAGCCAGGCTGGTCTCGAACTCCTCACCTCAGGTGATCTACCCACTTTGGCCTCCCAAAGTGCTGACATTACAGGCTTGAGCCATAGCGCCTGGTGCATATAATTCCTTTCTTTGTGTACTGGCCAATTGGTATGAGATGCCCCAAACCCTGTGGCTGCTGTAGCCTTAGGTTTAGCATATCTTCACTGTGACCTCTGGTAGCTGCATCTGCCACTCCAGGAACCAGGGCTTCTAATCCTGCACACCTTAAATGTATAAAGACAGCAGGCACCAATTCCCCCAAGTGAATCACTAGGACTGACGGTGAGGGGGGTATTCCTTCTTCTATACCTTGGTTCCTGTACCCCTGATTTCCAGCAATCTGGGATACGGCAGTATATAATGGCCATTAGCTCAAAATATGTACTGCATTTTGCAGGACAGCACCCCAATCTCAGAGGATCTTTTCCCCAAGCTGGCTTCAGATGTGCTGTAAAGAGTCCATGCTAATGGACTGCCAAGCTGGCAGTTTCAAGGTGATGTGATATATTATACCATAGAACCACTGGATCCTGTGGCTGTGTGTTCATGGTCACATTTCCTTCACTATAAAGTGGAGACCCTCGGTTAGAGGTAAGACTATAAGGGGTCTTATAAGGACAAATCGTCGACTTTGGGCCCTTGGATATTTGGTGTTGGCCAAGGCATTTTTGGTCAGGAAAGACAAATCCATATCCAGAATATGCACTAATCCCAGTGAGGATATATTGCTCCTCCCCCAGATTGAAAGAGATACATTGCAACCAACATACCGTTGGGCAGGCATGGTGGCCCATGCCTGTAATCCCAGCACTCTCGGAGGCCAAGGCAAGCACTCACTTGAGGTCAGGAGTTTCAGACCAGCCTGGGCAATATAGCAAAACCCCATATCTATTAAAAATTGCTGGGCATGGTGGTTCATGCCTGTAATCCCAACTCTTTGGGAAGCCAAGGTGGGCAGATCATGAGATCAGGAGATTGAGACCATCCTGGCTAACACGGTGAAACCCCATCTCTACTAAAAATACAAAAAATTATCCAGGCGTGGTGGCGTGTACCTGTAGTCCCAGCTACTCGGGAGACTGAGGCAGGAGAATCGCTTGAACCCGGGAGGCAGAGATTGCAGTGAGCCGAGATTGCACCACTGCACTCCAGCTTGGGCAACAAGAGCAAAACTCCGTCTCAAAAAATAAAATAAAAATAAATAAATAAAAATAAAAAAAATTGCCGGCCTGGCATGGTGGCTCACATCTGTAATCCAAGGACTCTGGAGACCAAGGCGGGTAAAGTAAGAAAAATAAAGCAATCCCTACAAATATAAAACAAATTGTAACAAATATACCTAACTGTATATGAAGTTGGAGCAAAACCACATAGGATAATTTTCTTTTGGCTGGGCTCAGTGCTATAATCCCAGCACTTAGGGAGGCAGAGGTGGGTGGATCACCTGAGGTCAGGAGTTCAAGACCAGCCTGACCAACATGGTGAAACCCCGTCATAAAAAAAAAAAAAATTGCCAGACATAGTGGTGCACACCTGTAATCCCAGCTACCCAGGAGGCTGAGGTGGGAGAATCACCTGAGCCTGGGAGGGCAAGGCCACAGTGAGCCAAGATCACACCACTGCACTCCAGCCTGGGCAACCAGAGGGAGACCCTGTTTCAAAAACAAGCAAACGAAAAACATACTATCAAGTGGCTGGTTGATGTCCTTGAGGGCTGGTACCATGTTGAGGGGTCAGCATCTGTCTCTGCTGCGGACAGGCCAAACATTCAGCAGTGGCAGTAGCTAGCTGTGCCTTGCTGAGAGGCCGCCCGTGCTGGGGGCCCTTGCATAGACTCCAGAAGCACTGCCACAACTGCTCCATTTATGTGCCTACCATGGAAGCCCTGGCATGACAAAGGCTGATTTATTTGCTGGAGTCCTTCTGTCCCCTTAGCTGTTCAATGCCCCCTGTGCAGTGAATGTTCTTTAACGGTACTGACATAAGACACAAACATTTGTCACTTTATGGTCACTCCTATAAGTCCATTCATATATCTCTTCCCTGGACATCTTTATCTCCAACCTTCCAATCTTGCTCTCTTCTGGCCCCTGGCCAACCAAGCCACTGCCACTGCTCAAGATTCCATGTGGATATACTTTCCTCAAGTCACCTCTCTTACTGCAGAGTAGACCATCAGTGTGCTGCTGGAAACCTCGTCCCTGTAGGATTTCCCTTCACATTGTCTTTCAAGGCCAGCCCTGAGTGGGGCTATAGTGTGGCAGCATCCAAGTTTAGCTCACATCAATGGATCAGATACACCCATCCATCAACAAGGCCTGCATTTTTCCCTCTTCTAAAGCCTGGTTATAGAGAAATTCCCACGAGACTATAGGGTGAGCTGAGAGAGATACAGGAGCAACAGAGAGAGGGAGAGTGGGATCTGGACCCTGCATTGTAGCTTATTCATGCCCTCTGGACATACTCACATCTAATCCTAAATGTACCACTGTGGCCGCTATTGTGCCCACGTGTCCTCATGACCTGGTGGGTCTGAAAAGTCCCAGATCTTGATGGCAAGCGGAGACAAGAAAGGGAAGGAATCCAATAAAGGGTGTGTAATGGAATAGGCTGTGGCCGTGGACAAATGAAATGCACGCCTGCTGGGGCGCGCTGGGAGCCAGTGTAGAACTTACCAGTTTTCCCACCTGAGAGATGAGGAGGCTGGGTTTTGTTTTTTGTTTTTGTTTTTTTTTTAAATAAAGATGGGGTTTCACCATATTGGTCAGGCTTTTCTTGAACTCCCAACCACAGGTGATCCGCCAGCCTTGGCCTCCAAAGTGCTTGGAGTGCTTGGGCGTGAGCCACCACGCCCGGCCAGAGACTGGGGTTTTAATTTACCAATTCCAGCCGTGTGTGGTGGCCCATGCCTGTAATCCCAACACTTTGGGAGACAGAGGTGGGCAGATCACCTGAGGTCAGGAGTTCGAGACTAGCCTGGCCAACATGGTGAAACTCCATCTCTACTAAAAATATAAAAATTAGCCAGGCGTGGTGGCATGCGCCTGTAATCCCAGCTACTGGGGAGGCTGAGGCAGGAGAATCACTTGAACCTGGGAGGCTGAGGTTGCAGAGCTGAGATCATGCCACTGCACTCCAGCCAGGGGACAGAGTGAGACTCCATCTCAAAATGATAATAATTCACCAACTCCTCATCTGTCACTTGTTGAGAGCTGGTCCCAGGAGCATTAACCCTCTGGCGCTGTGCACTTAGGCCAGGCATTCCTCCACAGACAAAAATGTCCTTGGGCAGCAAGCAGTCTTTGGCTTGTTGAGTGCTAAGGGAATATGGGTCAGGGCACCAACAAGATCTGCTATCCCCTATTAATTTTCAAAACCTTGAATCGGTGCCTTATCAATGTCCAAAGGTGACCAGTGATTTTATTTTTCAGTATCATTATGAACTCAGGGACTTTTCCTGTGTTTGATGTGTTTCAATCTCCTACAGTCATTATTCATTTTAATGCTGAAACTGTTTCCTCTTTGGCCAGTGAGAGTCAAGCTGGTTACTGGGTCTTTTTTAAATGACCCTGACCTGACCTGAGTTTTATAACTGTAAATTCCTTATTCTCTCTCTCTTTTTCTTCTTCTTCTTCTTTTTTCTTTTTTAGAGAGACAAGGTCTTGCTCTGTCACTCAGGCTAGAGTGTAGTGTCACTGTCCTAGCTCACTGCAGCCTCATACTCCGGGCTCAAGTGATCCTCCTGCCTCAGTCTTTCAAGAAGTTAGAACTACAGACATGTGACACCATGCCCAACTGACCAATCCTTTCTCCTCCCTCCCTCCCTCCCTCTCTCTCTCTCTCTCTCTTTCTTTCTTTCCTTCATTATCATTGGTAGAGACCAAGTCTTGCTGTGTGCCCAGGCTGGTGTACCAGCAAAAACCTCCTGGGTTCCAGCAAACCTCCTGCCTTGGCCTTCCAAAGTGTTGGGATTACAGATGTCAGCCACTGCATCCAGCCAAAGTTCATTATTCTCTAGTCTGACAAGGTATCCTGGCCCAGACCTGGAATTTCTCCAGAGAGTCCTTGTTCCTTTTAATAGGAAGTGTTATGTAGAGATCACAATTGGGACACACAAGGGATTCATTGCTATTGGGTTGTCACTGCTCCTGAGCCTTTTCAGTGGCATGAGTTCATGCGGATAGTTCCAATTCAGATGAAGCATTAGCCGTATTTGCTGGGCATGGTGGCTCATGCCTATAATCACAGCACTTTGGGAGGCTGAGGCGGGCATATCACCTGAGGTCAGGAGTTCGAGACCAGCCTGGCCAACAAGGTGAAACCCTGTCCCTACTAGAAATATAAAAATTAGCCAGGGATGGTGGTATGCTCCTATAGTTCCAGCTACTTGGGAGTCTGAGGCAGGAGAATCGCTTGACCTCGGGAGGCAGAGGTTGCAGTGAGCCGAGATCATACCACTGCACTCCAGCCTGGGCCACAGAAGGAGACTGTCTCAAAAAAAAGATGAGCAGTTTTTGCTTAACTCTCCTTCTCTTATAGTCCAAATCTTGGTTTCTAACACTATTAATATAACTAATTACTTATTTGCTTTCTTATGGTAGACTGTTATAATAATGCTCAAAATTATACTGCCAACATTAAAATTTATCCATGACTCCTTTTGCCCTTAGAGGGTTGGAGACATATAGTCAAAATGCTGAGCTTTATAATCACTTGAAAAAATTTTTTTTGAGACAGAGTCTTACTCTGTCGCCCAGACTGGAGTGCAGTGGGACAATCTTAGCTTACTGCATCCTCTGCCACCCAGGTTCAAGCGATCCTCGTGCCTCAGCTGCTCGAGTAGCTGAGATTACAGGTGTGCATCACTACACACAGCTAATTTTTGTATTTTTAGTAGAGATGGGGCTTCACCTTGTTGGCCAGGCTGGTCTGGAACTCCTGACCTCAGGTGATCCACCCATCTCTGCCTCCCTAAGTGCTGGGATTATAGCACTGAGCCCAGCCAAAAGAAAATTATCCTATGTGATTTTGCTCCAACTTCATATACAGTTAGGTATATTTGTTACAATTTGTTTTATATTTGTAGGGATTGCTTTATTTTTCTTACTTTAATTTGACCTAAAATGAATGTAAACTCTAATTGATTTTGTATTTTAATTATATAAAGCATTTACATGGTTCCAACATCAAAACCATACAACAAAGAGTTATTACCATTTTACAAGTGAAGAAACTGAAACACAGAGAGATTAGTACCTGCCCCAACATCACAGAGAAGTGAGTGGTCCTTCCCCATAGGAGGCTGGGAGAGGCGCTGCAGGCGGCATTCCGGTGGGACCTCAAGAGGTAGATTCAGATGTACTTAGGCTCCAGCCCTCCAGTTCCCAGTTCCTCTGGCTATTTTTTTTTTTTTTTTTGAGATGGAGTCTCACTTTGTCACCCAGGCTGGAGTGCATGGTCTTGGCTCACTGCAACCTCCGCCTCCTGGGTTCAAGCAATTCTCCTGCCTCAGCCTCCCCAGTAACTGGGACTACAGGCGCATGCTACCATGCCTGGCTAATTTGTGTATTTTTAGTATGGACAGGATTTCACTATGCTGGCCAGGCTAGTCTCGAACTCCTGACCTTGTGATCTGCCTGCTTTGGCCTCCCAAAGTGCTGGGATTACAGTTATAAGCCACCACGCCCAGCCTCTCTGGCTATTCTTTATGGAACAAGCTGATGGTCTCCTCTGAACACATGGGTTTGCAACCCTCAAAGCGAGGGTCTGACCAGTTCACAGGGACAGCCGGCTCCTGCTAGTGCAGCAGGGGGTCTCTCTGATGATGCTGTTCAGCCTGTAGGTCCCATTGCTGTCTCCCTACTGCTCCACTCCCCACCCATTGCACACTCCCTGTCTGCGGCTGCAGGAGCCCTCAGAGCCATACTAACCATTTCTGCCCTGACCCCCTCCTCCCTGGGCTGGGGTCCTGTGCTTTCTGGCCTCTTTCAGAAGCTATCAAAGCCCCCATTCTCTGAGCACAGCTGTGCCAGCATTCAGGCCCACATCCCCCTCTTCAGTCCTACTGCTCCCACATGCCCATGGCACAGGACCCAGAGGCCTGTGCAGGGCCTCGGAGAGGAGCTCAGCTGCCTAGGCCCCCACCCCAAGTTTGGGAGAAAGGGGGCAGGTGTTCAAGGAGGTTGGAAGGACAGGCTCTCCTAGTGGCCACTGTGGAATGGAATCCAGTGAGAAAGGCCCAGGGCTAATGCTGGAGATGGGGGGAACTCAGGGTGCAGGAGCATGGAGGGGAGATTCTCTTTTCTCAACTTGGGTCATGGCCTCGGCTTTGGCATGGATGGGGGATATTGGGGGGCTGGTGGAGGCAGGAGATTGATTGTTCTCATCCAGAGAGGCTGGAAAACTCCCCAGGGCCCAGGAGACTGGGAGGCAGCCAGCTGGACAGCACGTGGGAGAGGGAGGAGAGCTGCCCACACTCTCCCTCTCTCTTTCTCCCTCCCCCGATAGACATCTGGGGAGCCCTGGCAGGAACCCTGGCCTGGGAGTCAGGAGACTTGGGTTTTGGTCCTCGTTCAGCCAAGTCCATGCTGTGTGACTCTGGACAGTTGCTGGACCTCTTTGGGTCTCAGTTTCCTTGTTCAGAAGATACTCAAAGTTACCGGAGAAATGTTTCTCCTGTTACTGAGACAGGAGTTCTACTTGAAATCTGGCTTTTATTCTTCCTGCTGCCATTGATTCTGTTTGCTTTCAGCCAGTCCCCAGGGCTCTCTTTCTGAGATCTGGAAGGGCTAGACAGGGGGAGGTCTTGGTTCTTGCCTCCTCTCAGAAGGTGAATAGAAACAGGGGAAGATGCTTATGGCCAAGGGTCTGTCATTGTAAAGAGAGTCCCTGATCAGCAATTGCCAGTTCAAACTGCAGGTTAGCCTTCAGTATAAATTTTCCCAGCGGGAAATGTTGGAAAAGCCTCAGAGAGGTTCCCATTTCCTTCCCTGAGAACTCCACTCCCAAATCATGAGCTCTCCATCCCATTCACAGGGGAGTGGTCCTCTGACCTCCTGGCCTCCTGGCCAGGAGATCTCGGCAGATTAGGTTGCCGTGTGTGCCCGCATGTGTGTGTGTGATTGGCAAAGGAAAAGAACTAGATTTTGCTGAGCCCAAGTCATGGGCCATGGGTTTCCCTTGCCCAGTCCAGGTACAGTAGATATTGCCCAGTGCAGTAGGTATTATTCAGCCTGTTATTCAGAAGTGAGAGTTTCAGAGGAACTGGGCCCTTTCTGAGGTTTGCTACTGCAAATGACAAAACAGGAATTTGACTTCAGTGCCAGTGATACCAGAGTCACTGCAGAGTCACTACAGCAGCTGTCTGTTCTCTCACCATGTCTGGTCTCCCACCAGGGATCTGCCTCTTGGAACAGACTGTCTGGTACCAGCTCTTGCCCAGGTGCTGCTGGCCTTAGTCAAGGATGGACTCCCCCAGGGCACCGAAGTGAGTGCCAACACTTCTGGTCACAAGGAGAGGTGATAAGGAAGGTCACTTTCTCTGCCTTCTCTGGTCACAGCCAGGTTTCCCTGAGGCAAGAACTGTGGTTACATCTGAGCGACCACTGGGATTAAATTTCAGCCATTTGGTTGCCTGGCTCAGCCTGGCTGGCCTCAAGCCCTTTAGAACCTGTAGGCTGGACACATGCATCCATGCTGAGATGGTCCTGGGGAAGGGGGATTTTCTCGAGCTCTAAGGATAGCAAAAAGATATCCTAAGGCTGCCCAGACCTGTCCCCAAAGGCCTTCTCAGATCCCCTCTTTCTACTAGAAGAATTGGAACTTCATTTCCAGGCCTCAAGCAGTTCCTGGTCCACAGTTGGAATTCAGTTCAACTCATATTTGTTTAACGAACTGGATAGATTGAGGTCCCTTCCTCCCCAGACTCTCCCAGGCACCTTCCTCTGTCCCTTTCAGTCTTGCATCCCTGCCTGGGCATTTTTTCTTTTCTTCTCTTTTCTTTTTCTGAGATGGAGTCTTGCACTGTCACCCAGGCTGGAGTGCAGTGGTGTGATCTTGGCTCACTGCAACCTCCGCTTCCCAGGTTCAAGCAATCCTCCCTGCCTCAGCCGCCTGAGTAGCTAGGATTACAGGCACCCACCACTACATCCAGCTAATTTTTGTATTTTTTTAGTAGAGACAAATTTTCGCTATGTTTGTTAGGCTGGTCTTGAACTCCTGACCTCAGGTGATCTACCCACCTCGGCCTCCCAAAATGCTGGGATTAAGGGCATGAGCCACTGCGCCCAGCCAGCATTTTTCCTAGTAAGGAAATTTACCATCCACTCCTCCTACACCCCAGGTCTTCTTGTCCTGTCCCTACAGTAGATGGGTCTCTGGGAAGGGGCCAGAATCTTCTGTTTAGATCCTCAAGGATTTGGAGTGGGTTTTTTTGTGAGCTTTTCAAAGCCATTTGGAACCAAGTCCATAGCACTGGGAGTGAAAGCCAGGCAGTGGTGAGTAGGGGCGCTGGCACACTCAGTGGGGAGCCATCCAGAGTTCCCAGGAGGGACCTAGGGTGCAATCTAGATGGAAGGCTGGGGACCTGCCCTGAGGCTGAATGTGCATTGAGTGCAGCTCACTTGGGGTATTTTGAAGATGCTGTGGAGATTATAGGGATCAAAGCCCTCCAAAGCTATCCTTGGTGCCAACATTGGTATCCGGGGGAGGGACTCTAGGCATCTGGCTGTCCTGCCTACTGTCCGTGCCAGGGGCTTTGCCTACAGACCCAGGAGGGAGGAGGAAAGGCAAAGAGAGCCTGGGAAAGGAGAGGGAAACAGAGGCCCTGGAGCTGGGGGAAAGGAGAGTCATTGGTATTCTGGGCGCTGAGGAGTTCCTGGCTGGGCAGCACTCAAGGCCCACCCCCTGGCATCAGGCTGCACATTCAGCATCCACAGCCCTGGCCAGTAGGCCTTCTGGGCTCCAGGCAACGCCTGCATTTTGCACATTGGTTTGCATGACTGGTAATGTCCCTTCACAGTGGCACCACACCCCACCCCCATCCCAGGTCTAGAGATTTCCTGACTTGCTTTGCTTAACCCGTGGTTCTGCTGTCTAACCTCCATCCTTCCAGCTGCAAAGTCAGCCCCTCCTCTGTGCAGGGAGTGGGAGCGCCGCAGGAGCCAAAGCCCAACCATAGCTGCCTCCAGGGTCATTTGCACCCCATTCTGCCTCTAGAAACGAGCTTCCCGTTTTTATTGGGGAGGGTGTCTCTTTTCAGGAGCAAAGCCCCCATTCTCCCTTCATCTACTTCCCTACAGTCTAATTGAAGGCCTCCTCCTCCTTCATTAACCAGCGAGAAGTCCCTCCGGCTGTCCAACTTCCACCCCTCCAGCTGCAACATCGTCATCCTCTAGCTCAGAGAACGCTTGGCGAATGCTCTCCCCGCCCCTCCTGCCCCTCCTCCCTACTCCAAGTCCTCGGCTTCTCATCCCCGGAACGATGTCCTACTTCGCTCGTCCTTGCTCTCGCCGCTGCCGCCGGGAACCGACGCAGAGAAGGCAGCGGGTCCCGTGACCGTCCCGAGCCCCCCGCGCTCCAGGCCAGGGGGCGGGGGCGGCCCAAAGGAGGGCGGGGCAGGGGCGGGGGGAAGAAAGGGGGTTTTTGTGCGGCGCCTTCCGAATGTCCTGCGGCCCCAGCCTCTCCTCGCGCCCGCGCAGTCCCCGCCGCAGTCTCAGCTGCAGCTGCAGGACCGAGCCGTGGACCGGGAGGAGACCCCCGGAGGAGGCGACAAACTTCGCAGTGCCGCGCTCCAATCCGAGCCCGGGGTAGGTGAGTGCCTCCGCAGCCCTGCCGCCCGCCTTGGGGTGGGGGACAGAGAGAGGGGAGTGCCCGCCTGGTCCGCGCCCCCCAGCCTCCCGGCCCTTGCCTCGAGGCTCTGGGGCACCCAACGCGTCGACTCCTGACCCCGCGGCGGGGTAGGTTGCCGGCCAGCCCCGAGCACCCGCAGCTGCTGCTGCCGTCTCGGATCTACAAGCTTCCAGCTCTGCCGGTGGCAGCCCCCCTGCTGCTCGCAGTCTGATCTGCAGCCCCTCGGGTCCTCGCGTCTTCCCTGCTGCGCGCTCCTGTCCCAGCGCGGCCGCCGAGATTTCCGACCTTGTCCGGGGCATGGCAGTAGCGGTCCGGATCAGTCCCTGCCTCCGTGCCCCACGCGCAGGCAGCTCTGAGGAAGGAGCAGCGGCCAGCAACCCTTCTGGGGACACCTTACTGTAGCCGGGCAGGACAACCGGTCAGAGCCGCTGTAACGGGTGGTCGGGGTGCCGACTTAGGCTGCAATCCCAACTCCGCACCTTGCTCTGTGACCTTGGGGTATTAGTTGACCTCCCTGAACCTCGGGCTCCTCATCGGTGTAATGAGCAGAATATAAACAATCTTTTTCTCATGGTTGAGGTTATCCACGGGAAGCATTTAGGAGAACTGCCTGGGGTAGACGTCAGTAACTGTTAGCTGGAATTCCTTCCTAGCACTGCCAGGGGCCTGGGAATTCCCTCTCCCAGGTATTTCCATATCCTATCAGGCATTCCCCCACTTATTAGAATAGCTCTGCCTACCTGGTTTTAATAGGACCAAGAGATTGGCATCAGTTTGGAGGGGCACCGCTATTATCTGCATTACTTAGATTGCAGATGAGAACAGTAAGATCAGGGAACAGTGTTACCCATAGACCCACCCACAGTGTTACCAGTGCCTATGTTGTTCTGGCTAACTTTGCTATTTATAACTGCACCATCCACATTTCAGATTCTGTAGGAGAGGGATCTACAACAGCCCGGCTGGTGATGTTGCTAATAGTATTGTTAGTTGTGCTTCCAATAAAAAGGACTGTTTATGTAATGATTGCAATTACTCCCACAGGCCCTAAGGCCCCGCTGATATCATGTAGGCTCATGTTGCTTCTCATGAAGCCATTAAGAGGGTAGCAGAGAGCTTCCCTCCTGCTGTGGGCAAAGTTCTGACCTCTTGGCCTCCTTGCTGCCCCTGCTGAGTGCTGGAGCTCAGTTCCTATGGGACAGACTTTGGTTGCCAGCTGATGGGCATTCAGCATGGAGGGTGGTCCAGCATGGTTAGGTGTGTGTACACACGTGCATGGCTATGCACACGTGCACGTGCGCACGCACACATGCACACACACACACACACACACACACACACACACACACACGGAAACACACAGAGCCTGGTCTTAACTCTCTGGGTTGGGTCTATGAAGACTGCGAGGGAGACGGACATCCACAGGTCAGACAGAAATGATGATGTAATAAGAGGAAAGTTTCCTGAACAGCTCGAGAAATTCAGAACAAGGGCAGAGATCCAGAGGCTGGAGCAGAAACAGAGAGGGGAGGTTGTGGAGTCAGGGGAAGGGACAGCATGACTGCTGAGCTCTCAGGGTTAGAGACAGAGTGGTGTGCTCTGCCCTGGAGGAGGAGAAGACAGTGTGGAGGTGAGTGGCATGTGGGATAGAGAAGGCCACAGAACCCTGGACCCCTGAGTTCCGAGGCTGGCACCAGATATGGGGAAGTCTGAGTTTCATCAGGGTTCCTAGCTGCACCCGGGAGGGCCGAGGCCCAAGCCTGGGGAGACAGAGCTCTCTGAGAACCTCGTGGGGTTACCCTCTTGGCCTCTCTGGTCAGCCACTCCCATTCTTGGGATCAGGGGCAGGTTGCCCTCCATGTTCCAGAGCAGTTAGGTCCTCATTGGCCTCAGACCCTCTTCTCTCACTCTCCCACTGTCAGATCAGAGGTGAAAGGGTGGTCCAGGGTGTTGGCCCCAAAGTGACCCCAACTATATGGGTTTCTGGGCCGCTGTCAGAGAGTTGGGAGCCAGGTCTGTGAGCAGCTCCAGCTCCAGCCCAGAGAGAAGGGAGGGAGGGTGCCAGAAGGGGACTGGGCCCAGGCTCTGGCACAGCTCAGATGCATGACAAACAGTCTCCCCAGCACCCAGTGGGCACTGGCTGAGTGGTCCCCACTCCAGCCCCATAACAGTCCTCCCAAGTGCCCCCATGCCTGAAGCTGGTCTCAGCACCTCTAATCTGGCCCCATCAAGAACTTCCTCCCTCTCCAAGATCAGAGAGAGGCGATAAACATCTGGTTGTGCCACTCCTCCTGCAACTCTGACCCTGAGGGAATGATACCCAGGCACAGCGGGGGAGATGAAGTTATGATGGCAAGCAGGTGGGAGGGTCTGGGAAAAGTAGGAAATTTCCCATCAGCTCAGGCTTAGGAAAGTGGGGGGCAGGTATGAAGGCAGAGCCTGAGATGATAGGGAATCATGGGGGATCAACAGTGGGCCTGGAGTGGGAGTGCATAGCCTGTGGAATAAACCTGATTTCTAGGAAGTCCTGTCTGCAGTCTAACCTTCAATTATCTTGCTGCATCATTGGCCTATTCCATGGCAGACCTGGATCTCCATGCTCTCCTAAGTTTAGCCCAACCCTTAAAGATGATGTTGGACACTAACTCTGGGCCTTCTCTCCTGGGAGCACATTGCCCTGGTGCCTGACTTGGCTTTGCTAGGGATCCAGGTTCAGCCCTATCCTCTGAGCCTCAGTCTTTGTTTCTCAATGTCACACTGTGTCCCTTTTATGAGAGTGTAAATGCTTTGAGATCTTTGGAGGAATATTCTGGGTTCTAGAGCTTCTGATAGCCAAGGGTGGGAAGGGGTGGCCCCTCACATTTATTCTCACCCCCCTTAGTCCACCCTCCAGCCCAAGGCTTTCACAAAAGGTGGGGTGGGGGAAGGGAGGGGCTGGATGGAGGCCAGACTGGCAGAGACAGGGGCTTTGTCCCAGCTGGTTTCTGAGCCAGGAGTTCCGGTGGGAAAGCCCGTGCCAGGCAGAAAGGAGAGGCTGGGAAGAAGAAGGGAGGAGGCAGCCAAGGAAGGGGGATGGAGGATGTTGGGGAGTAAAGAGAAAAGTTTCCTTACAAGTAATGGTGAGGAGAGGTAGAGGAGAGGGTAGACTCAGGAGAAGCTGTGCTTGCTTGGGTTCAGTCTAGGAGGCCCTCCTGGAAGAAGTCAGGTAAGTATGGTGTCTTTGGAGGCACGGACAGTCAAGGAAGGCTAGAGAGGTACTGTGGGAGGAGGCTCTGGGTTCAAGGAAAGAGTCTGGCACTGGGAGGAGCAGATGGAATTCTGAGCATAACAGCACCCACTGTTCATGCTATATGCTGAGTTCCTACTGTGTGCCTGGGGCTGTGCATTAGCACAGAAGTTTTAAGATACAAAACACTCTCAAAGCACATGGTTCCATCACATCACACTCATGAGGTAGTAATAATGATGCCTTTTTATAAAAAAGAAAATAAAGGCCCAGAGAAGCTAAGGAGCTTGGCTTAGGTCACATAGTGAATTGACAAGGACTTGAGTCTTGCTTCTGCGAAGAAATCCTTTGGTGGGAAGATGGGGATCAGAAACAGAGAGTTCATGGTGATGTGAAGGTAAGGGGCTTCTGGAGCCAGGATATGTGTGAACCCATGTGGGTGTGGTAGGAAGCCAAGGGAAGTCCGTCCTGAAGCCTACCCCATCTTTCCTTCTCTAGTCCCTCCATCAGCCTGCAGCATGGCTCAGCTGCTCCTGCCCCTGCTGGCAGCCCTGGTCCTGGCCCAGGTTCCTGCAGCCCTAGCAGATGTTCTGGAAGGAGACAGCTCAGGTAAGCCACCCCACTTGGGGTCACCGTCTCTGTCTTGTTCAGCCCTAACCAACTGCTTCCAGGCTTAGGGGTCCCAGGAAGAGAGAGAATTGGGAGGGCTGTGGGGAAGGGTCCAGGCTGGAACACCTGCAAATAAGGGCTGAGCTGTGAGCATCTGGTAGGCTGGAGAATTCCTGGGGCAGGACTAGGGAGGGACGCTGGGGCAAGGCTTTGGGTCTCTAAGGTGAAGGATGGAGGACCCTGGAGCTAGGAGGTGGGAAAGAGGTGGAAATGGGAGAAACCCTGAAGGAGACCCTAAGGGAATAGACTGGGAAACTGGGCTGGAGGACCCAGGGGGCGAGGTCGGAGGACCCAGAGGGCGAGGTCGGAGGACCCAGAGGGCGAGGTCGGAGGACCCAGGGGGCGAGGTCGGAGGACCCAGGGGGCGAGGTCGGAGGACTCAGAGGGTGAGGTCGGAGGACCCTGGGCTGTGGTCTAGGAATTTTGGAGGGGAAGTGGATGACTCTGAGAGCAGGACAAGGAATCCTGGGGTGGCATTGACTGGGAGACTTCGGGGGATGGGTCTGGAGACCGTGGGGGTGGGCCTGGAGGATCCAGAGATAGGGCTGCAGGACCCTGCCCCCTGGTCCTAGGGGGAGCGGGGAATCCTGGGGCGGAAGAAGGGATCCTGGAGCAGGGCTTGGAGGCCACCGGGTGGGACTCCGAGGGTCCACAGCGCGAAGTTCCAGCCTGCTGCACCCGTTCACAGAGGACCGCGCCTTCCGCGTGCGCATCGCCGGAGACGCACCACTGCAGGGCGTGCTCGGTGGCGCCCTCACCATCCCGTGCCACGTCCACTACCTGCGGCCGCCGCCAAGCCGCCGGGCGGTGCTGGGCTCTCCGCGGGTCAAGTGGACCTTCCTGTCCGGGGGCCGGGAGGCAGAGGTGCTGGTGGCGCGGGGAGTGCGCGTCAAGGTGAACGAGGCCTACCGGTTCCGCGTGGCACTACCTGCGTACCCCGCGTCGCTCACCGATGTCTCCCTGGCGCTGAGCGAGCTGCGCCCCAACGACTCAGGCATCTACCGCTGCGAGGTCCAGCACGGCATCGACGACAGCAGCGACGCTGTGGAGGTCAAGGTCAAAGGTGAGAGGGCAGGGAGGTTCCCGGAGGAAGGGAGCCAGGGAAGGGAGGACTCTTGCTCTCGGGGAGCCCACAGTGTGAGAGGGAAGCAAACGGAGCTGGAAGGCGCAGCCTGGGTTGGAAAGAGTGAGGAGGCAGACACAGGCCTTTGTTGCCTCATTTCTTCAGGTGGAGGAAATTCTACCCACAGTCTAACTTGAGTCCCTCATGCTGTAGAGTGAGCACAATTGAACTTTACCCCTGTGTACAGAGGAGTAACAAGGAGGGTGAGGGGAGGCCAGTGTGCTGGGTGGTCACCTGGCTCAGGGGTCCTCTTTGCCCCACAGGGGTCGTCTTTCTCTACCGAGAGGGCTCTGCCCGCTACGCGTTCTCCTTTGTTGGGGCCCAGGAGGCCTGTGCCCGCATCGGAGCCCACATCGCCACCCCAGAGCAGCTCTACGCCGCCTACCTTGGAGGCTATGAGCAATGCGATGCTGGCTGGCTGTCGGATCAGACCGTGAGGTGGGCTGGGGCTGTGGATGGGGCTTCTATTTGCCCCTGAGGTGGCCACGGCCCCCCTTCTGCTGGGCGCTGCCTGCTGCATCAGGCTGGGCATACAGGGCTCTCTGCCTCTGGGGGATGAGACGGGTCTGGGGAGGGGAGGGGAGGACCCCCCGCATGTGCATCCCTGCAGAGCTGGGAGGACAGCCAACTGTCAGCAAGTGGCTGCACTGAGGTGGCAGTGGGACTCAGGAGAGTCAGCATGGGCTGGCTCCCCAGTGAAAGCATCCAAACTAAGTGATTCTGTCCTTCCTCCCCAGGTATCCCATCCAGACCCCACGAGAGGCCTGTTATGGAGACATGGATGGCTTCCCCGGGGTCCGGAACTATGGTGTGGTGGACCCGGATGACCTCTATGATGTCTACTGTTATGCTGAAGACCTGAATGGTGATTAGGAGTGAGAGATTCCCAGGGGACAATCTCCTACACCCGTAGTGCCCATAGGTCCTCCTGGGGCCTCTGTAGGACCTTACTACCCCTCCCAAGTTTAAGGGAGCAAGCAGGAGGAAGGAGTACTTGGTATCCCTCTCTGCAAACACTGTCACAGAGCAAGCTCAAGACCAAAGTCTCAGCCAGGCAGCAGGATACCGAGCAGGATCTGTCACCTGCTGGGTGGACTCTGTGCATGACTCTGCAGAATGAATAGTTTGGGCCCCATTCCTTTGAGCTCTAATATCCATCTTGAGGTTCTATTCAGACTTTGATCCTATGAAGTATAGTAGTTGACTCCCTGCCACAGACGAGGGAACTGGAGAAGCTTGCCCAGGGTTCCTATGGGAGCCCAGAGTGGAAGGAGCTACCAGCTGCCTGGTAACCCAGCCTTCTCTTCTCCACCCAGGAGAACTGTTCCTGGGGGACCCTCCAGAAAAGCTGACATTGGAGGAAGCACGGGCGTACTGCCAGGAACGGGGTGCAGAGATTGCCACCACGGGTCAGCTCTATGCAGCCTGGGATGGTGGCCTGGACCGCTGCAGCCCAGGGTGGCTGGCTGATGGCAGTGTGCGCTATCCCATCGTCACACCCAGCCAGCGCTGTGGTGGGGGCTTGCCAGGTGTCAAGACTCTCTTCCTCTTCCCCAACCAGACTGGCTTCCCCAACAAGCACAGCCGCTTCAACGTCTACTGCTTCCGAGGTGAGCCCACCTCCCTGCAGAAGCTGAGACCAATCTCAGAAAGGCAGAATTGAACCCTAAAAGTCCTACCCCGGTCTGATCAGGGTAGCTCAGGGCTTTGCCATTTGCCTGAAGGGGTCGTGGGTGAAGTCCAGCTTATCATCTAGGGGTCTAATTTCAGGCATGCGCCCTGGTGTGGTGTCTGTCAGCTATTTGGCCCGAGGAATGATCACCTTTTGGCCTTTCTTTATCTGCCTTCGCAGCAGTGTCCATGCCTTGCTTGTTTCAGCTGGGCTGCTGAAAAAAGCTCCCATTTCCTGTCAGCTTATTGGCAGAGCAGAGATGACCAACATTCTCTGAATCCAATGAGTAATCCGCTCAGGTTATTCCAGTCAAGAACCAAATAATACCCTCTGGAGCCCTCTGGAGGATTTCCAGAACCTGCAGCTTAAAGAAGGTGTCAGATCTTTAACTAGCAAATACTGGTGGATGGGCACAATTCCCCCTAAAGGGAGCGAGATCTTAAGTACATTTGGGAATAGAGATAGCTTTCTGCCCACAACTTGTGGTTTGTTTTTGGGTTTTTTGAGATGGGGTCTCACTCTGTCACCCAGGCTGGAGTGCAGTGGTGTGATCATGGTTCACTGTAGCCTCAACCTCCCTGGGCTCAGGGGATCCTTCCGTGTCGGCCTCCAGAGTAGATGGGACCACACGCTCATGCCACCATGTCTGGCTAATTTTTATAGAGATGGGGTTTTGCCGCATGCCCACGCTTGTCTTGAACTCCTGAGCTCAAGCAATCTGCCTACCTGGGCCTCCTGAAGTGCTGGGATTTATAGGTGTGAGCCACTGCACCCAAACCTGCCCATATCTTATGTTGGGAGCTAGAGGGGAGGTAGTTCCTGGGACCCTCAGAGGGAAAAGGCCCAGACCAAGGGTGACTGACAGTCAGAGAGGAATTGCCATGGGGTGTCTGGGTCCTTCCCCAATTTTAAGCCTGCAATACTGCTGCAAGAGCTGGAAGCAGAAATGAGAGGAGAAGATACAGCCTTTACCCTCAAGGAGCATTTGGTCTAAAAGGGGAAGACACAGCTTTTGCCATGGGAACCCCTAGCCAAGGGAAGACAAGATGCCTCACTCCCAGGATGAGGAGAGACTGAGAGAAAAGCATTACTTCCATTGGGACAGATCTGTGGATATCTTTGGCTGGGGGCTGGGGAAGGGTGGGGAAGTAAAAGTCCATAGGAAGACGGATCCATCTGAAAAGACCTCCTGGAATAGGGGTAGTAATAATAATAATAATAATAACAGCTAAAACGTCTATGTGCTGGTTATGATTATGTGCCAAGCCAAGCACTGTTTTGGAAAGAAATGGACTGGATCATGAGGAGGGGCCGGGGGAGGGGGAATATGACTCCAGTTGGGACTACAGTTGGTGGAGGACAGAGGCAGCAAGGGTACAAGGTCTGGTGTGGAGTAAGGCTCACTGCAGCGGGTGAAGACGGCACGGACACACTGTCCTGTCCTGCCTGGCTGAGCACAGTCAGCCCTCAGGGCTTTTCTTAGCCCAATTCCACCTTCACTTCACTGGTTTTCTGCTCTTGGCTCCCTTTCCCAGAGGACAAGTAAACCATTCTAAACCTCTGGTTATTTGAAGGGAGTAGATCCCAGAAGGAGGTGGCCCCTTCCCTTGCCTACTTGCCCCACGACTGAGATCCTCACGTGGTGCCTGAAGTTACTCCTGCACTCTTCCCTCCAGCTCTCCTGAGGAGATGGCAGCCTTCCCCTTTCTATTTCAAGAACTTTGGAGGCTGGGTGCAGTGGCTCACTCCTGTAATCCCAGCACTTTGGGAGGCCAAGGTGGGTGGACCACTTGAGGCCAGGAGTTCTAGATCAGCCTGGCATTGGCGAAAATACAAAAATTAGCTGAGCATGGTGGCGCATGCCTATAGTCCCAGCTACTTGGGAGGCTGAGATGGGAGAATCACTTGAACCCAGGAGACGGAGGTTGCAGTGAGCTGAGAACATGCCACTGCACTCCAGCCTGGGTGACAGAATGAGACTCTGTCTAAAAAAAAGAATTTGGGAATGCCTGGGACCCCCTGACACCTTGTCCCAAGCCCAAGATCCCAAGGCACTAAAGCTATTTCATCCATCCTGCTGGCTCCAGCTCCTGCCCCTTGGGAATGTCTTACACCTGAGCCTTTCCTGACCACTCCAAAGTAATACTTCCCATCACTCTATCTTCTAACTCTGCTCAAGTGTTCTTTACCTTGAACATTATAATATATGTTTGTTTGTCATCTGTATTTAGAATATAATTTCCCTTAAGGGTAGGAGGTTTGCTGTTTTGTTCTACATTGTAACCTCAGCGTCCAGGAGAATACTTGGCATGACACACAGTAGACACCTGATGAATGCTTGAGAAATGAGTGACGAAGTTCTGGGATGCTCCCTGGGCCCCACTGGGTGCTCCACAGGGAAAATGTGAGAGAATTGAGAGAATTCCGTGGTGCAGGCTGCGACCCGGAAGGGCAGAGCTACCTATTCAGCCTCACATCAGCACTTTCCTCCTGCCACAGACTCAGCCCAGCCTTCTGCCATTCCTGAGGCCACCAACCCAGCCTCCGACCCGGCCTCTGATGGACTAGAGGCCATCGTCACAGTGACAGAGACCCTGGAGGAACTGCAGCTGCCTCAAGAAGCCATGGAGAGCGAGTCCCGTGGGGCCATCTACTCCATCCCCATCATGGAGGACGGAGGAGGTGGAAGCTCCACTCCAGAAGACCCAGCAGAGGCCCCTAGGACGCTCCTAGGTAACTTGAATCCCTTATCCTGAGGAAGTCTTGATCTGAAAGAAGTTGGGGGCAAAAGAGGCAAGCCCAGGTTGATGCTGGGGTCCTGGATGGCATGACTATGCCCTGTCCTTTCTCAGCAGCTCAGGGGTGCAGGGCACCTTTCTTGTCTCTCCCAAACTTTGTTTTTCCAGAAAATTCTACCCGCAACTCTATGGAGCTAGAGATGTTTGCACTAAGGAGCTGCCCCCTGGAAAGGAGGGGCCTCCCTTCTTTGGTCCCTCTTCCACCTCACCCACCCAAAACAGACTAGAGTTTTGACAGAGTAGGAGACGGAGATGCAATGACCATGTTCTCTGGGGCTAATGGCGGCTCACAGAGCCTTCTCAAGTGTTGCCTCATCAACGTAGTTGGGGTCAAGTTCTTCCAGTGTGGAGCAAGGACCACCTCTCCTCAGGGCGGGCTCTTCCCTATTCCCCAGGGCCCACCCTCCCCGTCCCCTTTTTTCTTTCCTTCCGGGGTGGGCGCTGTCCCTGGTGCTGAACCGTTTGTGCTTTGCCTAGAATTTGAAACGCAATCCATGGTACCGCCCACGGGGTTCTCAGAAGAGGAAGGCAAGGCATTGAAGGAAGAAGAGAAATATGAGGATGAAGAAGAGAAAGAGGAAGAGGAAGAAGAGGAGGAGGTGGAGGATGAGGCCCTGTGGGCATGGCCCAGCGAGCTCAGCAGCCCAGGCCCAGAGACCTCTCTCCCCACTGAGCCAGCAGACCAGGAGGAGTCAATCTCCCAGGCACCAGCAAAGGCAGTCCTGCATCCTGGTGCATCACCACTTCCTGATGGAGAGTCAGAAGCTCCCAGGCCTCCAAGGGTCCATGGACCACCTACTGAGACTCTGCCCACTCCCAGGGAGGGGAACCTAGCCTCCCCATCACCTTCCACTCTGGTTGGGGCAAGAGAGATGGGGGAGGAAACTGGTGGTCCTGATCTATCTGGGGTCCCTCGAGGAGAGAGTGAGGAGACGGGGAGCTCCGAGGATACCCCTTCCCTGCTTCCAGCCACACGGGCCCCTGAGGGTGCCAGGGAGCTGGAGGCCCCCTCTGAAGATAATTCTGGAAGAACTGCCCCAGCAGGGACCTCAGTGCAGGCCCAGCCAGTGCTGCCCACTGACAGCGCCAGCCGAGGTGGAGTGGCCGTGGTCCCCGCATCAGGTAATTCTGCCCGAGGCTCAACTGCCCTCTTTGTCCTACTTCTTTTCCTCCCACTGCAGCTCTGGGTCACCTGAACTGTAGTCCTTTAACCCACCATCATCCCAAACTCTCCTGTCCTTTGCCTCCATTCTCTAACCCACCTCTACCTATGGGTCTCCAATCTCAGATACCCACCTGCGACTTCCATCCCAGCTCTCCTAGTCTTCACCCTGTGACCCCAGCCCCTCCACTGACCATCTGTGACCCTTCCCCGCCGTCAGGCCCTCCACCTGTGGCTCACATCTCACCAGCCCCACAGAGCATCCTCAGGCTTCTCCAGGGGCCCTCATCACCTATTGCAGTCTTCAGGGCTCGGCCCATTTCCCACTACTCCCTTCCCCTTCTTGTGTGCTGTCCCCTTTAGCTGCCTCCCATTGATCTCAGAGAAGCCTGGGAGTCCCTTCCCACCCCTCAACCTCTGGGGTCCAGGAGAGCCCATACCCCCACAGAGCCTTAAGCAACTACTTCTGTGAAGTATTTTTTGACTGTTTCATGGAAAACAAGCCTTGGAAATAAATCTCTATTAAACCTCTTTGTAACCAAGCTCTGGTACCCTCTGTCTCCATCTTCTGATGTCCACCCCTCTCTTTCCATGGGTCTGTGTCATGGAGAGCACTTGGATGTTTCTTCTCTGGCTCTGTGTCTCTCCCTTTCTCTTTGTGTGTGTCTTGGCCTCTCTTCCTTTTTCATCTTCGGCTTCTCCCCTTGTCTGTCCCAGCAGTATAACAGCCCCTCATTATTCCCCAGCCTCTCCTTCTCAGGCCTGTCTACACTTTCCTTCCTAGCTACTGAGATCCCAAAATTCGACTGTACACATTACCCCCAGAGAAGTCATCATCCATAGTCTGAGGCAGTGCTGGGAGTTGTAGTCCCTCACTCCTGATGGGGAGAAACCCACGCAGCCTGGGGTGCATGTGTTGTGCATTTATATTCACTTCCGATCCATCTTGGTGGTGCCAAGAGTCATAGTAACTGAAAGTCTCAGCATAGAAGCAGTTCCCTGGCATTCAGGTGCCCTCACATCCAGCCCCCAGCCCTGCATCTCAGCAGGGGGTGGTATCTAACTCTCAGCCCACTACCCACAGCTTCCCTTTTCTCCACTAACTCCTGCGCTAATCACCATTCCTTACTCCCTAGGAGGAATGGTTTCACCTTCCCTAAACCCAAAGGGCTCAAAGTACTTAATGCTGGAGAAGACACAGATCGAGGAGCAAGTGATGGAGAGTGTGAAGGAAGGAGTCAGATTCTGGGGTCTGAGAGAAGCCCTCCCTACTCAGGAAGGCTAAGATTCCCAGTGGAGGTCCCTGGAGAAGGCTGGGATTCCCTTAGCCCTAGGACCCCTGTCTTAGATGAATCACATCCTGTGTCACACCCAGGCTTACCCATGTCAACTGTCAGTTCCCTGGGCAACTGGCTTTGGAGTTCAGCCCTGTGGCAGAAAGGGAGGGGGTTTGGTGGGAAAAGGAGCACAATTGGAGGTGTCTACAGTGTCTTAGTTCTCCCATCTGGAGGGTAAGTGAGAAGTCTTGACTGCTATTTCAACGAGAAGAAAGGAAAAACTTTTTGGTTGTGTAGAGTAGTTGTCCCCAAAAAAGGAGCAGAAGGATGACAAGAAGAGTTCCTTCACACAACTCTGCCTGCTCTGGGTTCAGGTTTGGCAGCCCACAGCCAGCGGGAGGGACCCATGGCCTGGGTAGGGGACCAAAGACCAAGTTTGAGAGCCTCTGTCCCCCAGGGTTGGAGAGTTGAATGGTAAGGATCAGAAAGGACAACAAGAGAGGCAGGAAAGTATGAGGAATGGGAGGGAAGTTCAGGATTCTACCCTCTGTGGAGCCTGGTGCTTAACGGGTTAAATGAAATACCTCTTCCTCTGGGGTTGGGAGGTAGGCAGCACTACCAGCTGGAAAGAAATTATTGGCAGGAGGGAAGATGACAGGAGGAGTGGTGCTGGAAAAGCGGATTCATTTTACCCAAAACAGCTAGGTCATCCCAGCAAAATTCTTTGAATCAACTCCAGCTTCTCTCTCCACCCCCACTCTGATTCCCACTGGGCAGGGGGATCTGTGGCCAGCATGAAGCACTGTGCGCCCTGGCCATGGCTGCTAGAGGTGGATGGTAAAGTCTGAGGGGTCCTTCCCTGGGGTGGTTTTTATCTCCTATGTTTGAGGGCCTTGACCTTCATATTTGTCTGTAGAGCCAGCTTCCCCTCGGTCATCTGAACCAGAAAGGATTGGAAACTGACAGCCCCTCTAGCACCCAGGCACCCCCTAAGGACAGCCACCCCCTACATCAGGATCCAGAGAGAAAAAAATCCAGTAAAGCAGATGGCCGGCCTACCCAGATAGAGCTAGATCCAGACAACAGATTGCAGACCTTCAGGGTAGTGTATTAGTCTAAGAGGACTGCCTGGAGGAGAGGGAGCCAGAAGGAGGGGGTGAGATGGATTCTAGGTTGGAGAACCTGCAGAAGGCCCAAAGTGGAGTTGGGAGAGGGAGGCTGTAAGGGGAGGAGTCTGTGGATATAAGAAGGGGAGCCGAGAGGTTGAGTGATGAGAGAGAGCTGCATGTGTGAGGCCAGTCAGCACTGCAGGACAATGGGAGCTGCAGCTTTGTTCCTGAGCCGGGGGAGAAGGGGCAGGGCATAGAGTGAGGAAAGTGGGCTGGATCTCCACTGACCACTTTAAGGCTGACTGACTGCCCAGTGGACAGCAGGAAGAACGGTTAGTATTCATCTGGACCACACCCATATCAGGTCTCAGGAGCAGTCAAGGGAGACCACCCTCCACTGTTGCTATGGTAATCCTCCTGTACCCTCCTTCACTTCCATTCATCCTGCTTACACTATACAGAACTGTGCTGGGACCTGGCACAAAGACAAGGGGATGAGGGACTAAACTCCAAGCCTAGAGAAGAAAAATGACCCACCCAATGTCACACAGAACAGCCAGGAGCAAGATAAGTTTAGATCTGTAACATTCTGTGCCCAGCATATTTCTCCATCCAGGGCCTGGGTCCCGTGGGCCCTCCTGGCCACTTCTCCCCAGCCTCTTTTGGGCTGGGCTCACATTGGTGACCATAACAATGGCATGCACAAGGCTGGGCCAATGCTGAAGTGGGGAGCGGGGAGAGGAAAGAAACCCAGAACTCAGGGCTGGATTGTGACCAGAGGCAGGCTCTAGGGAGAGCTTTTAGGGTGCTGTTACAGCTTCCAGGACAGAGAGGTCAGGGCTGGGGGACCCTCTGCACCCTCTCCTGGAGGTCTCAGGCTGCAGCATCGGGCTGCCTTGCTTCCCACCGCCTCACTTCTTTCCCCCCTTAGGTGACTGTGTCCCCAGCCCCTGCCACAATGGTGGGACATGCTTGGAGGTGGAGGGAGAGGTCCACTGTCTATGTCTGCCTGGCTATGGGGGGGACCTGTGCGATGTCGGTGAGTGTTGAGGGATGGGGGCGTGCAGGTTTGAAGCCTGGACCCTGCCATAAATGCTACCTCTAGGAGGGGGGAGGGAGGACATTGGTTTTGGCCTTGTCATTAATGAGTCCCTGCTTTAGGCAAGTTGCACAACTTCTCTGAGCGCTACCCTCAATTTTCTTATCTAAGTGAAACCAAAATGCCTCTCATAGGGGTCTGTTTGACACCAGTGCAAAGCATACTCCTGGCATTTAATCGGCGGTCAATACATGACAGGCTCCATTCTGCTGGGAAGAGGAGCACTGCTCTTTAGTATGGAGACCCAGGCCGGAACTCCATACCCCGCCCCGGTCCCTGTCTCTTAGAAAAGGCCCCTGCCCAAGAGCCCCTCCAGGCTCCTGCCAGCCCCCTCATTCTCCACTGGCTCCTCGGCGTCGCCTCTTGCCCCCTTAGTCCCGCCCCTCTCGGCCTGCGGTAGTGGAAGGAGCCCAGTCCCTTCCAGGATACTTGCCCGCCCTGGGTTCTGGGGCCCTGAGATGCCCGCCCTTCTGTGCCACAGGCCTCCACTTCTGCAGCCCGGGCTGGGACGCCTTCCAGGGCGCCTGCTACAAGCACTTTTCCACAAGAAGGAGCTGGGAGGACGCAGAGACCCAGTGCCGGATGTACGGCGCGCATCTGGCCAGCATCAGCACGCCCGAGGAGCAGGACTTCATCAACAGTGGGCCCGGGGACAGGGTGGGAGGGGCCCCCGCCATCCGTCTCACTCTCTCACTCGCCTAACCGCTTTCCTCATTAACCCATGCACTCATTCCTTGGTTTTCTCCAGCTTGCATTCCCTCACCCATTCGTTCACTCCCCTTCTCTTTCTCTCTTCCTCCTTCCCACCCTACGCTAAGGCAGTGGCCTCGCCGTGGAGTGCGCCTGTGTGGGCCAGGCCGCCGCGCAGGGGGCCTCCTCCAGCCCCTCCAACCTCCCGGCTCTCCTCCCTCCATCCGCCTCCCCTAACTCCAATCTTGTTGAAAGTTTTTACTCTTTTTCCAGAGCGCTGCTCTTCTAGCCTGGGTCGATATCTTCCTTATTCTCCCACCCCCATTCCCCTGCTTTCCATCTGGCCTTTGCGCAGAGGCTGGAGGGAGGGAGAAGAACCCGGGAAGGGCGGGTTCTGGATCGCGGGGAAGGGTTTCCCCGGCCTTAGCCGCAGACCTCCCGGGAGCGGGGAACGGCCGCCATCTGCTGGCGGCGGCGCTCACTGCACGCCTTCGTCTCCCTAGATCGGTACCGGGAGTACCAGTGGATCGGGCTCAACGACAGGACCATAGAAGGCGACTTCTTGTGGTCGGATGGCGTCCCCCTGGTGAGAGGCCCTGGTCGACCCCACCGTCCAGCTCGCTTCCCCACCCCTCCTGATCCTGTCCCCTTCTTTTTCCGACTTCCTTCCCTTTCTCGTGCCCTTACCCTGGTCTCCCTGGGCTCTCCTCCCTCCCTTCTGGCCCTCTCTCTTCCCTTCTGCCTCCCATTCTCCCTCCCCTAAAGTCCCTGCCCTCTCCTTTACCCTTCGCCGGGAGGTCCCTTACTCCTCAGCCCTAGCCTAGGTTTCTGGGGCCCCGAGATGCCCGCCCTTCTGTGCCGCAGGCCTCCGCTTCTGCAGCCCTGGCTGAGACGCCTTCCAGGGAGCTTGCTGCAAGCTCCTGACCCTGTCCCCTGACCCTGGGCCACCCCGCACCCGTCCTCCTTCCCAGATCCTCTAGGCCCTCTCCCGGTGCTCCTGGTGTAGGAGCTCCTCACCACCTCCTCCGTCCCCCCAGCTCTATGAGAACTGGAACCCTGGGCAGCCTGACAGCTACTTCCTGTCTGGAGAGAACTGCGTGGTCATGGTGTGGCATGATCAGGGACAATGGAGTGATGTGCCCTGCAACTACCACCTGTCCTACACCTGCAAGATGGGGCTGGGTGAGGGCAGGCAAAGGAGGATCCCAGCAAGGAAGTGGAGGGGTGGGCTAGGGGAGCAGGGGGACTAATGCTTGTAGACAGTGCAAAGCTACACAGCAGAGTCAGAACGTGTTCCAGACCATGGGAGAGCTAACAAGTTATGTGGATCCCGGATCTTTTTTTGTCATGTAGTGGCCCATATTTCTCTTCCCCATGGAGATTCTGGGAACTGTCACCCACAGAGCCAGGCTCCCAGTTGCTAACTGTATTCCTTCGCAGTGTCCTGTGGGCCCCCACCAGAGCTGCCCCTGGCTCAAGTGTTTGGCCGCCCGCGGCTGCGCTACGAGGTGGACACGGTGCTTCGCTATCGCTGCCGAGAAGGACTAGCCCAGCGCAATCTGCCGCTGATCCGCTGCAAGGAGGATGGTCGTTGGTGGACCCCCCAGATCACCTGCGTGCCCCGAAGGCCTGTGAGTGCCAGGAGGAGGCAGGTGGGGGTGGGGGACGGTAACCAACGGTAGCCCTGGACTCCAGGCTCAGCCCTGCCTGTCACTGGCCATGTGACCTTGGAACAGCCACTGCTCCTCTCTGAGGCAAAGGGAAAGAGGTGGGCTGGTGGCTCTGGGGGTCTTCAGGGCTGATGTCTGATAACATGAAGGCGCATTCTGTGTTCTTACGGGCTGAGCGAGAACACCAGAGGGCAGGCTCTGAGGAGAGGGGAGAGCCAGGGTGGAGGCTGAGTGTGTGTGTCTTCGCCAGGCCCGAGCTCTGCACCCAGAGAAGGCCCCAGAAGGACGTCAGAGGAGGCTACTGGGACGCTGGAAGGCACTGTTGACCCCCTCTTCCAGCCCCCCCCCAGGTCCCTAGGGGGCAAAGCCTTGCACACTGCCGGCCACAGTACTGCCTTGTCACCCAAACCCTCCCGATACCCTGTGCTCCCGCCACCACAGGAAGTGACAACAGGACGAGGGGTGGCGCCTAAGTGCAGGTGACAGTGCCTGAAGGGGCTTCTGGGAAATACCTGGAAGGCTCCAGCCCAGCCCAGGTCCCCTCCCCCTTCCCTGGGCACCAGATCTTCCCCTCAGGGCCGGGGTAAGTCCCTAAGTGCCTCCACTGCCCTCTCCCTGGCAGCCATCCTTTCCCCTCCATTCCTCTCGGGAGCACTGTGCCCACTCATTATGGGTTTTCCAAGGGAATGGGCCTGCAGGATGGAGAGCCTGTAAAACCAGCAGGAAATAAAACTGCATTTGAGCCCAAGCAAGTTGGATGCTTCTGTGTGTGTGTCTGTGTGACAGAGAGAGAGAGGTGTGGGTGGGCAGGGCCTCGTAGGATACATAGAACTTAGGTATTTTTTGGCTTCCGAAAGTCAGAGACGTCCCCAAGATGTTAGCGGTAGACAGTGCCAGAATAGCTGCCAGTAAGTACTATGGAATGGAGGATCGCACAGGGGCTAGGGGACAGCCGGAGCGATGCAGCATGTCTGCAAAGAGATGGAGTACCCTGAGTGCCTAAGAGTCAAGCGGACGCCAGTGAGTTCTGTCTGGGGAGGAGAAGGGCGGGGGTCCCAGAGAGAAAGGCAGAGGTTTGTGCCTTGGCGCCCCAGTTCTGAGCTTCCAGAAGGCCTTCTCTCAGGGGGTGTGAGACTGAGGGTGAAGGGAGAGCTCCGCTGGCACGGCAGCACGTCTAGGGGTGAGGCTGCAGGAAGGCTTCCGTCCAGCCGTGGAGGCAGAGATGCAAGAAACAGGGAAACAAGCTAAGGGCCAAGGGGAGGTTCCCAGCCCTGCGGCGGACTGGGCTCCAGGGAACGACCTGGGGGCCTCACAGGCAGCGGCCAGCAGAGGGCGCCGCGGACCCAGCGCCCCGCTCTGAGAGTGACTTGTGCGCGTGCGCCGATGGGGACAGGCGGAGGGGTGCGAGGAGCCCCAGGATCCCGCCAGGGGGCGCCGCGGGCCTGCGTTCGGAGGAGGTGGGAGGGGACGAGGGGGTGGTTGGCTGGCGGGGGGTTAGACTTCCGGCCAGGCTGAGCTGGCCCTGGGGGCTGTGAGTCAGCGGAGGTTGAAGGGGTGAGGTCACTCTCTGAGAACTGGAGAGAGAGTGACCGAGCGCGCGTGTGCTTGTGTGTGTGTGCGCGCACGCATGCGTGTGTGCACTCTTCTCCCAGGGCACAGAATCGCTGGTGAAGTGCGTGTCAGGATGCGGTCTGTCTCATGATGATGAAGCGGTGCTGCAGATCCTTAGGCACACGCAGACACAGGCACACACGCACACACTGTCATGTGTACACTGCTGCGTGTGCCCACTCAGTTACAGCACATCGCCCACATGGCCAATACTTTTTCCTTCTCTGAAGCCAGTGAAGCCGACAGACAGGGAGACGGGTCCAGAGGAGCAAAGGCTGAGTGTGATACGGGCAGACCCAGAGGTAGCGGGCAAGACAGACAGACACAGGTTTAATACAGCTCTGTGTTGGTGGGAGCCGGGGCTCTCCCAAGCCATCCCTGCCCACCTCCTGTGCCTTCCCCACCCATTTCTAAACCCGAAACCAGCTGGTCTCTGATACCGCAGTGTGACCTCCCACACCCACCTGCCACCACATTCCTCCCTCACCCAGGCCTCGCCTGCCCCACCTTCTGCCCCCCACACCACTCAACCCGGCCAGAGTAGACCCTCACTTTATCCTATATTACCCTGCGATTGTCCAGTCAATGCATTTTTAGGGCTCTCAAGGCATTTAACTGGAACTGTGAGTGGACGAAGATCAAGGTGGGCCTTTGAAAGTAGGGCCTGAAGAGGAGAAGGCTGGGGAGGGGCGGTGTCTGTCCTTGGGTTCTTAAGGGAGGTTCCCTGAGGTGGGGTTAGATAGTATATTGGAGTCCTCAGAGCCCATGGTGGTAAGCTGGAAGGGGCTTTGGTTTCCCATCAAGGCATTCTCACCGACTCTCCCCAACAGTGGCAGGAGGGCTCCATCATCTTCTCTGATCAGGAGAGCTCCAGAGGTAGACAGAGGCTGAAGCTGGAATCCTGCCCTGTCCCTGACACCTGCTGGGTTGCTCTGGCAGGCCGGAAACGGAAGCCCTCTCCTGCCTTTGTTGGGCTTCCTGGGGAAGGTGGAGCTGGTCCACGGGTGACTCAGCACCCTGCACAGAGTCCAATCCCTGGCCCAGTCCGTGCGTGCATGCGTGTGTGTGTGTGTGTGTGTGTGTGTGTCCTATCCTGGCCTTGGGCAGGAGGAACTGGCCCCTCATACAGGGTCAGCCCCATCTCTGGGGATATGGATTAGGGGCCACACCTGGGTCCGCCTTTGCTTCCAGGACACAGTCCAATCTAACGATGTGTGTTCCCCTGCCAAACCCCTGGATGTGTGGTTAAGCGCTCAGCCTCCTTCCCACATGTCTAAGCAGGGGTCCCTTCGCAGAGTTTTCAGTTTCCTGGGAATGAAGGAGATCAGAACGTGTAAGGAGAGAAGAGGCCCAGCCCGGATGAGATCTAGGGCTTGAGCATCGCCGAGGGGCCTGGGAGCCTGGTGAGACGGCCTTCCAGAGAACCCCAAGTCATCGGCCAGGGTCTCCAGCTTCCTTCCTTCCAGGCTGCTCTACCACACACCTACCTCCCCATTCCTCCCCCACACCCCCAACTCCCACAGCACGGTCCTGACCTCACTGGGGCCTTTGTCCCAGCCGTGAGGCCCCGTCTGTGGGCCTGTCTCCTGCACAGGGAGAGAAAGGGCCTCATTGTTCAGGCTGCCTGCTGTGACACAGCAGCTCCCAAAGAGTTCCAAAAATGCTCAGCCCATCAGACTCCCGTGGGTGGGTGGACTTTCCCTGGAGGCTGCAGGCAGATCTCTGCCTGGGGTGAGGGCCCACGTGCTGTCTCTCCCAGCTGTGCAAGAGTTCTCTCATTCCACAGACTGGAGGTCCTTCCTGAGATCTGACTTCCAGTCTGCATGCGGCAAAGCAGCCTCCTTTGCCTCCTGGAAAGGGAGAACTGAAAGAGGCAGGGAAAGAGCATGAGGAAGGGGTCACAAAAAAGAGGAGAGAAAAGAAAACAGGAGAAAAGGAAGAATGTGAAGAAACTGCCCCCACTGATTGACTCTAGTTTATTGTCTGAGGGGGTGGGTCTTGTGGCTTCTGTGTTTATTCCTGGATGCCTCTTCCTTATTATTTAGAGAGCTTGCTAACAGGGGAGGTTGGTGACCACAGGACTGGAGTATTTTAAGGGAGCTAGCCCACAGTCCCCTGGCCCATGGTTTCTTTTGTTTCTTTCTTTCTTTTTTTTTTTTTTTTTTTTGAGACAGGGTCTTACTTTGTGGCCCAGATTGTAGTGCAGAGATCCAATCTTGACTCCACCTCCCAGACTCAAGTGATTCTCGTGCCTTGGCCCCCTGTGTAGCTGGGACTACAAGGCTCATGCCACCATGCAGGCAAATTTTTGTTTTTGTTTTTGTTTTTGTTTTTGTAGGAACGGGATTTCCCCATGTTGCTCATGCTGGTCTCGAACTACTGGGCTCAAGCGATCTTCCCACCTCAGCCTCCCAAAGCGCTGAAATTACAGGCGTAAGCCACCTCGCCTGGCCTGGTCCATGTTCTATAGCCCCCAAGTAGCATCTAGGAACTCCTGGTATCATTGGCAAGGGACATCACTTTGTGTCTCAGTTTCCCCGTCAAGGTGAACTGAAGTTCTGACATAATTCCCTGGCAAGTGAAAGGAAGAAATCCTGGAAAGACCAAAGGACTCAGAGATTGGGAAGGGGTCAGGGAGGAGGGAGGAAGGTAGGTAGAAGACAGAGGACAAGTGAAAAGGGGGAGACAGGGAAGGAGAGGTGGGTCCCTGAGTGGCAAATGTCTCTCCTTCGTGAAGAGGGTGGAGTCCTGAAGACCCAGGAGGGGGCCAGGGAGCATTCCCCCACCGAGCATTCTCCCACCATCAAGTCTCCGAGGCATCCTTCCTGCGGCTCTGGGGCCCTGGCACTTGCAAGCAGCTGAGACCGCAGCTGTCGGGAGGGGGTTCCTCGACAGAGGCCTCCTGGCACCTGCCTCGGTTTATTTCTGGAGCCACAGCTGAGTCATGGGGGTGGGGAGAGTGAATGGGACTGTGGGGAGGGAAGACTGATTAGAAGAGAGGGTTAGGGAAGGAAGAGGGCTCTAGGGCCGGGGACTCTGGGACTTAGGATCCATCCCTTTGGGGCCAGAGCATCAAGAACAGGAGGGACATCCACACTGGAGCCCCTGGAATAGTTGGGCTTGGGGAAGGCTTTGGGGCGTAGGAGGCAGGCCCGCTACACCTGAGATGTGGGAGAAGAGACACGCCTGATCTGGGTGTGGGAATGCTGTGTTAGAAAGACTGGGGGGCCAGCCAGACACAGTGGCTCATGCCTGTAATCTCAGTATTCAGGGAAGCCAAAGTGGGTGGATCACTTGAGCCCAGGAGTTCAAGACCAGCCTAGACAACATAGCAAGAGCCTGTCTCTACCAAATATACAAACATTAGCCAGGCCTGGTGGCTTGTGCCTGCAGTCCCAGCAACTTGGGAGGCTGAGGTGGGAGGATCGCTGTCATGAGCCAAGGAGTACAAGGCTGCCGTGAGCTGGGATAGTGCCACTACGCTCCAGCCTGGGTGACAGAACGAGATCTCCATCTCTAAAAAAAAAAAAGAAGAAGAAGAAGGCCGGGCATGGTGGCTCACACCACTTTGGGAGGCTGAGCAGGTGGATCATGAGGTCAAGAGATCAAGACCAGCCTGGCCAAGATGGTGAAACCCCATCTCTACTAAAAATACAAAAATTAGCTGACCGTGGTGGCGCACACCCGTAGTTCTAGCTACTCAGGAGGCTGAGGCAGGAGAATTGCTTGAATCTGGGAAGTGGAGGTTGCAGTGAGCCGAAGTTGTGCCACTGCACTCCAGCCTGGTGAAAGAGCGAGACGCTGTCTAAAAAGAAAGAAAGAAAGAGGAATGAGAGGGGAAAGAGGGCTCCCTGGGGCGGAAGGCAGCAGAGAGGTAGATGGGGGACCCCAGTGCCATGAGATAGGAAAGAGAGAGGGCCACGTTTTCCTCTGTGGGGCCCCATCTGAAGCCATTCTTTCTGTCCCTCCCCCTGCTTCTGAGCTAGGCAGCCCCTCCCCTGGTTCAGCTTCTTGAGATTCTCATCCTAGTCTCTCTAAGGTCCTGTAAATTCAGGAACAGACTGTCTGGGCCCTTTCTTCAGGCACTCGAGCTGCAGTCAAGAAACAGTCTCTTTTCCTACCTCCCAGGAAGACCCTCAAGTCTAACTTCCCTCTGTCCTGCTGCAGGACCCTATCCTGGAACTTAGCCCTCCCCTGTGGGTGGGGCTGGGGGTCCATTTGGTGCCCAGGAGCCTGTCCCCAAGCCCAGAGTCGTCTCGGGTTTCCTGGGCTTAGGTGGGCTTGATTTCCATTCCCTCTCCCTTCCATGGGCAGCCTCAGAAGGCACATTCCAGCTGAAATTAAATCACATTCCTCTCTCCCTGCTTCATGCGGATGGCATTGCTGACAGCAGCTGTGACACCACAGGGTCAAGTGGCAGCAGCTGGTTCCCCAGGGAGGGGCTGAGAAGGCGGGGTGGCGGGGAGTGGAAGACCAGGGCCTTTCATCCGAGGCAATAAATGAATTCTGATTCTTTGATCTCAAGAGACAGGAGAAAGAGGCCCAAACCCTGCAGTGGCAGGGATCGAGGTTAGACCGCAGGATGTCCTAGCTGTGTGGCGCCACTGGGATGATCCAGACCCAGCAAGACCCCACAGGGGACGGGGTGTCCAGCATCTCCTTCCGAGAGGGCCCTGGAAAACACGCTCTCCGCACTCCAGGTCTGGGCTGTCACATAGAAACAAAGGCCAAAGGAGCCCTTTAAGAGGCCACACTCTGCGCTCCCTTGGCCAGAGCCCAGCTCCTAGGCCTTTGATTTCCTCTGAGACTCTGGTGGCAGCGGCAGTGGCCAGTGGCGGGACAGCATCAGTCTGGGTTGAATGGAGAGCTCAGCCCCTGACCTCACCCTCCAGGCGCCTCAGCCTGCACAGCCTTATAAGGAAGTGCCCTAAACAAACCGAGGAAGCCACCTCCGGCCCCCCACCCGGCCCCCACCCCGTCCAGAAGCTATATTTACCCAGAGGAGGCCCCAGAATAACCTCCCACTTGCCTCGCACTAATTGGAGGGGTGGGGGCGGGGGGATACTGTCCCTCTGTGCTCCCTCCTCTGGGACTCCACCCTCACAAGTGTGTCCCGTTGTCTGCCTGGTCATTCATTTATTTAATACACGTTTATTCAGCACCCCCTGGGCTCCCAGGCACTGAGCTAGGCTCTGGGCGATGACCCGGACAAAGGTGAGAAGTTCCCATGATGACAGCATGTTCTGAGGCCCTGCAGTCCCCTGGTTCTGCTCCTACTGTGGCCTCCTTTTCCAGCTCCTTCCCAGGCATCTCCTCTCTGTCAGGAGCTCCTCTGGAGCTCTGTCCAGGTCTCTCTTCATCCCATGCTCTCTCTGGGGGATCTCTAGGCCAGACCCCCTAATTTTTGTCTCCAACCTGGCCCTCTCTCCTGCTCTTCAGCTCCACATGTCCACCCACCCCTCTTAGAGGTCACAATTTCCTGCTGGACTCTGCAGCTCAGAAAATAGTCCTACATCTCCCAGCTCCCCAGGCCAAAAACCTGGGACCCTCTGCCGGCATATCCCGCTCCCTCCCCTACTGTGGATTACTAAATCCTGAGATTCCCTTTCCTCAGGGTCTCCTCTCAACCACCACTGACTCCTGCCTGCACTATGGCAGGCAGCAGCCTCTGAAGCCCTCCTGCCCACATCAACCTGTTCTCACGCAGCACGGAGTTTGACTTGAAATGCAAACCTGGGCCCGGCATGGTGCCTCACGCTTGTAATCCCAGCACTCTGAGAGGCTGAGGTGGGCAGATCACCTGAGGTCAGGAGTTCGAGACCAGCCTGACCAACATCGTGTAATCCCATCTCTATTAAAAATACAAAAATAAGGCCGGGTACAGTGGCTCATGCCTGTAAGCCCAGCACTTTGAGAGCCGGAGGTGGGCAGATCACCTGAGGTCAGGAATTTGAGACCAACCTGGCCAACATGGTGAAACCCTGTCTCTACTAAAAACACAAACATTATTCAGGCATGGTGGTGGGTGCCTGTAATCCCAGCTACTCGGGAAGCTGAGGCAGGAGAATTGCTTGAACCTGGGAGGTGGCGGTTGCAGTGAGATGGCGCCACTGCACTCCAGCCTGGGCGACAGAGCGAGACTCTGTCTCAAAAAACAAACGAACAAAAAATACAAAAATTAGTTGGGGGTGGCTGCGGGTACCTGTAATCTCAGCTACTTGGGAGGCTGAGGCAGGAGAATCGCTTGAACCTGGGAGGCGGAGGTTACAGTAGCTGAGATTGTGTCACTGTACTCTAGCCTGGGTGAGAGAATGAGACTGTCTCCTCCTTTACCCAGAGGAAGAGATGCAAACCTGGTCAGGTCACCTCTGCTTAAAATCCTTTAGAAGCTCTCGTTTCAGAATTCATTCATTGCCTCCAAATACAAAGAAGTCTGCATTTCCTGGCTATCTGATGAGACTTCTGCCCCTGAATCCTGACTCTCTCTTCAGTTTCATCACGAGCTTTCTCCTCCCTCCTCAGCCATTCAGCACGAGTCTTCCTTCTCTTTCTCAGTTGCCCAGGCTCGCTCTTCCTGCCTCTGAACTTTGCATATGCTGTTCCCTCTGAATAGAACACTTTTCCTCCCCCTCCTCCCGCATTGGCCACTCCTGCTCATCCTTCATGTTCTCAGGACACCCTTCCCTGTCTCCCCGCTCCCGTACCCTGCCAGCCCCTGTCAGGTGAGGTCCCCTGCACTCTGCTCCCATAACCTAGGGCACGTCTCTGTTTTCAGATAGGATTTCCACTCAGAAGCCCTTGTTCAACTGGTAGGTAAAGCTGCCCGAGTGAGGACACACGTTGTTCTTTATCTGTGGCTCCCCAGTGCCTACACAGTTCATGGCATGTAGTAGATGCTCAGTAAAGAGTTGTTGACAAATGATGACCACTCCTGTTTTCACCACCAGGAATGTCCCTATTACTGTTCAACCCCCGCTCCTCTTGCTGCATTGACAGACTGTCACCTCCAAAGAGCACGCCTTCCACGATATATCCCCTTAGGGACGTCCTCGCTTCTACCCTGTTTGAGATTATTGGCACCAATAGCCAGTTTGGTAACACTGTAGGGGACCAGGGGCCCTGTGTGGGGCATAGGGTGGGCACCAGGGACAGGGAAGAACTGCTTGGCTAGGCCCCTGTCCTCAGCCCTTGCCTAAGCGGAGGTGCCTGAGGGCCTGGGGAGAGCAAGCACAGGGCACCTCTGTCCCATCGGAGGGGCAGGGAGTGGGCCTTCCTTGCCTGGTTGCCACTGCACTGGCCCCAGGCCTGGCAGCCTGGCAGGATCAGACAGGGCCTTGTTAGCAGTGGGTACAGGAAGGAGAGAGCGGAGGCTTGGGCTGCCAGGAGGGCGGGGTGGAGAGAGACAGGATCCCGGCCCCTGAGGGCTGGGTCATACGGGGCGTGAAATGGAGCCTGAGTGCCCAAGACAGAGGTGCTAGGTGGAGATGGGCAGAGACATGGGCAGAGAAGCAGACAGTGAGGGCCTGTCAGGGAGGCCCCTACCCACCCCTCCCTGGTGGGAGGACAGGAATAGGAGTCAGAGGGGTTAGGGACTTCATCTTCTCATCTTTCCCCAGCCCTCAGCCTTGAGCCCAAAGGGAGGAAGAGCCTGCGCCCAGACCTGGGATCGGCTCCAAATGCAGAACATTTGTTTGGCAGCCCCTATCCCACCCCCACCCGCAATATTTAGAGGTGTCGCCAGATCTTCCTTTCCCGTGGAGCTGAACCGGGGAGTGGCTTCTATTTGGGTATCCTGACTTCAAGGCCTGCAGGCCCCACCTCATCCAGGAACCCCTGGTCCCCTCCCTGTCCTACCCAGGGACAGAGAGGGCTCCTGGGAAGTGGGGCTGGGAGGAGCCGCTGTGGCTGGAGGACCCTCGGGCTGCGACAGCACAGCACTGTGATCAGCCACCACCCTGACAGTTCAGCCCCCATCCCCACTTTCCTTTCTTCCCTTTCCCTGCTACAGGGGTGAGGGAAGTCCTACTGAAGAGCTACGCTGTCCTCAGCCTCCCTCCTGCTCTCCTGGACCCTGGGAGGCCCCCAAGTCACCTGGCCCAGCCTCTCTCATTGTGTGGCAGAGCCTGAGGCTCAGAGAGGATCGTCGCTGACCCGAGGCCATGCAGCCAGACTGAGGCAAAACAGGCCTGCCTCTCCCCTCACCCTGTTCCCACCCAGCCAGGCTGAGCAGACATCACAGGCCAGACAACTTGTTTGGGTTTAGAGACAAGGGGGCTTATTACGCTGGCGGCACCAAGGGGCTAATGGGGGGGACATACAAGGCTGGGGGTGGCCCGAAGTCCTAATCCCTGTAATCAGTGCTGTGGGCAGAGATGATGATGGCCCAGGCTTCTGCAGGCGCTGAGGTCACCTGGACTGGCCTCCCCCAGCCAAGCAGCAGTCCCCAGCCCTCCCCAGGCCCCAGTACTGCTGGCTGCAGCTTGGGTCTGTCTGCCTTCCTCCCCTCCAGGAGGCCTCCTCTGGGGTCCTCCTCTCATCAGGAGGCAGCCCCTCCTCTGCACCAGCATCTCCTCCTCCCTCCCCCACAGTCTCCCCCCAACCCTGTCTCTGCTCCTGTGCGAACCCTGAGGACACCCTCCTGGCCCTGAATGGGGGAAGGAAGAGCGCAGATTTTGAAGGCAGAGGCATTACTTTATTCAGGCAGGGGCGAGCCAGGCAGGGCCACAGCGTGGCAGGGATGGGGGATGGGGGTACAGGACATGGGAGTGCCCTCACCCCCATTAGCCACAGGCGAGACGGCCCAGGAGGGTGGTGCTACTGCAGTGAGGTGGCGCAGGGCTGGTGAGCTTGGGCATGAAGGCCAGCACATCGCCCTCCCTTTGGAGGGGTCTCTGGGTCCCAGGCCTTTTCCAGCTGACGGGATGCGGAGGGAAGGGGGCCTAGTACTATCGGGATTCAGCTGGCTTAGCCTATGCGATGGTGCAGGTGGGGGGATCTCCTCTGCGGGGCAGAGGTTGTTCCTATAGCCTCCATCCTTGGAGTAGGCTCCTTTGCCACACCCCTTTTCACCTTAGCCGGCCAGGCCTCTCAGCTGGAAACCACAGGTCAAGAGATCATAAGTTAAGAGTGCTGCCCCTGAGCAGGGAGCAGGCTTGGGACATCCTCTCCCTCACCCCCCGCCCCTAAGTCCCGAGTGCCCCTAGTCCTCCCCTGAGGACCAGGACTCTCTATCTCCTTCCCTCTGAGTGAACTTCAGGAACTGACCCGTGCCCAGGTGAACAGGAGCCCCTGCCCAAGGGGTCTTCAGGGCACTCCCCTCCTCCTCCTGAAAGGGGCTCCCTCGGTCTCCCTCAGGGACCAGCAGTGTCCCCTGCCCCACTTCCTCAGACTTCTCCAGCCCGTTCATCACTCCCCCATTCACGTGCTGTGACTTTTCCTCCACGCTGGGACCCTGGCCATTAACAGCAACGGTGTCTGCCCCTGGGCCTGCGTCCTCCACCCCACTGGGGATCTCCAGAGGGCCAGGGACTTTGTCCTCCCTCTCCAAGGAAACGGGGTCAGATTCTTCCTCTGAGCCAGAAGCCTCAGCACTCTCCTGGGACTCTGTTTCCAGGGCAGTCATGGGGGCACCAGCCACTGCACCCCTCAAGCCGTCATCCCAGGGGACACTGACACCCACAGAATCAGACTCCATGAAGTCCCCTCTCTGGGAGCTACTCAGGGCCTGGAGGCTGCCAACAGAGGATCCTGGCCCCCACCGCCCAGCCCCGGGCTCCCTCCGCTCCTCCTCATCCTCCTCTCCCTCCTCCCCACTTTCTTCCTCGTCTGCAAACCCATCGGACTCCCCATCGCGATCCCACGCTGCGGGCTCCAGCAGCAGCTGGGGCACCTGGCCCAGAGGTTCTGCCACCTCCCCAGGGACCCCAGGAAGAAGAGAAGCCTCAGTCCCCAGGTCCTCAAATTCCTCTGACAGGTCAGAATCACGGCCACGCTCCTCTTCCCCGTCTTCCCCTTCCTCCTCTCCCGAGGGTGGGGCCTCAAGGCCCTGAGAAGCCAGGACAGCAGGATCCCAGCCCTCCTTTCCAGTCTCCCCTTGAGGGGGTGGCCTCTGCTCTCCAGTGGGGTCCCACTTGGTGGAGGTGGGGGACCTGAGGTAGAGGCCCAGGGGAGTGGAGTCAGGAAGGGTTTCCCCCAGCTCATCCTCCTCGCTCTCTTCTCTGCTCTCCTCCTCCTCCTCCTGGAGGCCCTCGGGGATCTCCCCAGAAGCCAACTCCTCCTGCTCACTCTCTACTTTCCCCAGGGCTTCAGCCTTCCTCTCCAGCCCCCAGCTAGCCTCCTGGCTCCCTTCAGCCTGAGGCTGGGACCCAAGGGCATCTTCTAGGATCGGGGTGTACATTGGGCTGGGGGGTGCCAGCACTGGGGATGCATCCTCCTCAGCTTCCTCTGACCCCAGGGGCCGAGGTGGAGGGGCATCGCTTCCACCGTGGCCCAGGGTCTCAGCAGGGAATGCCTCCTCTGCTCCCAGAGGGGCCTCAGCCTCTGACTCCTCCCAGCCTCCGGAGGGAGGCTCCGGAGGGTCTCCACTCTTCCCAGGCAGCTCAGAGAGCTCCGCCCCCAGAGCATCAGCCTCCCCTACGTCCTTTCTAGGCCCTTCCAAGCCCTGAACCCTCTTTGCCTCCAAACTCTCCTCTTCCAGGGGTGGTTCCATCACCTCTTCCCTGGTCAGATGGCCTGGGTCCTCCAGCCCTCCCACCTCCTGTCCCGGGACTTCCTCAGCTCCTGCAGCAGACTCACCCGCGGCAGGCTCTGACCCCAACATGACCTCTGGGGAGGCTTGGTCACCCCTCGGGGCCACATCCTCATCTTCCACCAAGGGCTCTATTGCCTCTGGCAGTTCCTGGGGAGCTTGGAGGCCTGGGGTCCCCACCTGTTGTGGTTGCCCTTCAGGGCCCTGGAGACCCTCAGCCCCTCCCTTCCCACTGGCTCCTTCGGCTGGGCCCCTATGTTCTTTGGGTTCAGGGCTCCCTGGGTGTCCCTCGCCTGGGATCCAGGCCTCCTCTGTGGCATTCAGCTCCCCCTGCTCCACCACCTCCTCCTTCCCCGCAAAGCCGTCCTGCTCCCTCAGGTTCTGCTCTGCCTCATCCTCATTTTCCACTCCAGCCATCCCTGGGGGACTTTCTTGAGCCAGCTCTTGGTCCTTCCCCACTGTATCTTCCCCGCTCTGCGCATCTGCAGACTGCGGCAGCTCCCGTCCCTCTTCCTCCAGAGACCTCAGTGACTCCTGGTTCTCTCCCTTCCCCAGGTTCTCTTCCTCTGCCAAATCGCCTTGACTTTCCTTGTCTACCTCCTCTGGAGATGTCAAATTCTCCAGGTTCCATGCTCCCAGAGATCTCAATGGTTCTTGATTCTCCTCTTCTGGGAGTCTCCGTGTCTCTTGGTTCACTTCCACAGACCCCAGTGGTTCTTGAATTTCCTTTTCTAGAGGTGTCATTGTCCCGTGATTTATTTCCTCTAGAGACCACAGTGGCACTTGAGTTTCTGGAGATCTCAAAGTTTCCGGGTTCTCTTCTGCAGACTTCAGTGATTCTAGGAGCTCTATTTGTAGAGCGTTCACTGCCTCTACACTCTCTTCTTTGAGTGACTTTAATAACTCTTGATTCTCGTTTTCAAGAGGTCTAGCTGTCTCCTGGTCTTTTTCAGGAGACTGCAGTGGTTCTGGATCCACTTCTTCTGGAGATCTTAATGTCATCTGATCCTCTTCCCCTAGAGACCTCTGTGGCTGTTGAGTCTCCTTTTCAAGAATCCCCGATGCCTCTTGGTCCTCTTCTTCTAAAGACCTCAGTGACTCGTGATTCTCTGTTTCTAGAGGTCTCACAATACTCTGATCCTCTTCTTCTAGAGTCTTCGGTAGCTCCTGGTTCTCTTTTTCTAGCGGTCTAAGGGCTTCTTGGTTCTCATCTTCGAGAGACCTCAGGAGTTCCTGACTCTCCTTCATCAGAGGTCTCAGTGCCTCCTCGTCCTCAGCTGCTGGAGATCTCAGCGGCTCTTGATTCTCCTTTCCCAGAGCTGTCAATGACTCTAAGTTCTCTTGCAGAGAACTTACTAATTCTTGGTTTTCCTTTCCTGGAAACAAAAATGTCTCTAGATTACCTTCAAGAGATTTCATTAGTTCTTGATTGTCCTTTGGCAGGGACCGCGGTGTCTGTGTGTCCTCTTTTCCTGCAGGCTTTAGCAGGCCTACAGCCTCTTTTTCTAGAGCTCTCACCACCTCCACATCCTTTAATGGCTCTTTATTTTCCTTTTCTAGACTTTTTAGTGTTTCTAAGTCTTCTAAAGCCCTCGGAGACTCCTGATTCTCCCTGTCTCGAGTCTCGTGGCTCTGGTTTTCCAGAGTCTTCAGTGACTCCTGCATCTCCTCTCCCAGAGAAGTCAGGGTTTCTTTTTCCAAAGGAACCTGAGAGTCCTGGATTTCCTTCCTGTCCATATCCTCTTCTTCACATATTTCCTGCTGTAAGCTACTTACCACTTTGCCCTCTATGGCTGTTTCTTTCTCTCCCAACCCCCCGATTTGCCCTTCACCTTCCTCTTGGCGTATACTGAACACGCTAGACCCAGCGGCTTCTCCATCCTTAGCCTCTAAACTGGAGTGGTCAGGGCTGAGGGCTGGGGCCAAGGAGGCATGGTCCTCTGTGGACTGGCCTGTGCCGGCCCCTTGCGGCTTGCCCCCAGGCTCCTGCGGTCCAGGCAGGACGCTGGCAGGAATGGCCACCTTGGCTTCAGCCTGCGGGAGCTCTGGAGGCTGCTGCCTCCCACCCTGTGTCTGGAGCAGAGAGAGAGGAGCATCCTGGGCTCTGATCTCTGCATCTGCGGCAGGAGAGGGTGCCTGAGGCGTGGGTGGGATGGGGGTGCTGGCCAAGGCAGGGGTACGGGCCTGGAGGCGTTCTCGGTTCTTAAGAAAGGCTGGCACAGGTGTCTCAAGGGCAGCAGGCAAGGGTGAGGGGAGGGAAGTTGGGCTCAGGACTGGGAGTAAAGATCCAAGACGCCGGCCCTCTGGGGTCCCAGGGAATTGCAGCTCCAGCTTGGGGTCTGGAAAGGCAGAGGGGGAAGAAACCGCATCAGTATATCACCGGCAGTGAGGGGAGCCACCGAGCAGCCACCACTGGCAAGAGTGCCCATGTGCCTGCCCCGGCGCCCACGGCTGGGCTGAGAGTATGCTCGCTCACACTGAGACCAGGGACTTGAGATTTAGATTCGTGCCTCTCGGGAAAGAGAGGTCTGGGGTGTGAAAAGCAAAGCGGGGTAAACTCGGCCCCTCCTCTTACCCTGGAAGCTGAGGGAAGTCTTGCAGCCACCACCAGGTGTTTGCAGCCGGGAGTTCTCAGCCTCCAGGAGGGTCCTGGAGATGAGGGAGGGAAAGTGGGGTCAGCCCTGTGTCCCCAGGCCTGCAGGCAGCAAGCCAGCTGGGGACAACTCAGCCTGAGCTTGCACCATCCTGGCCCTGCAGGCTTCCTCTTCATTTGACACTATCGCACAAAAGCCACGCTCCGGGTGAAATCACAGTCACATACCCACAGATGTCACACACTTGGTCATACAGAGTCACACAATATTTGGGACACACAGCAGAGCTTACAGACTAGAAGCAGATTCCCACACAGTTGGACTCTGCCCTACACACACCCACACAAGGCTCAGGCGAGTCTCCTCCTCCCACCCCAGGCCAATGACCTCATCCTCGGTGTGGGGGACCAATTCTCATGCTAATTGCTGCCATTGTCCTTGCCACCATCTGGAGGGTCTGAGAAGGGGAGGATTCTGGGGAAGTAGGATTTCTCAGGCCGTTCCCATGGGATGGGCTCCCTCCTCCTTCCCCGGTGGCCCCCAGAGCTAGGGACAGACAAAAGCAAATGAATTCAGCTCCCCCTCTCCAAATCCTTTTCATGCCTCAAAAACCAGCAGTTAAATTCCTCGGGGCCCACCAGACCCTTCCCCTCAGTGCTTTCAGTGGGGTTCAGGGCCCTCGTCTCGGGATCTCTACGCACTCTAGATCCCAAGCTCTTCGGGGCACGCGGGTCTTTGTGTCCAGGCCGCTGCCTCAGCACCCCTTTAACTAATGAGGGGAGCAGGCACCCAACAATTCAACAACTTAGGCTGAGCAGCTACTCCTCCCTGCCTTGCTCCATGATCTCTGAGTCTGGTTGCCCTTGCAGTAGCCTCGCCTCTGCCTCCATCCTTCCCAGGGCTGCGGCCTTCCTTCTGGGCTTCTCCTCCCTGGTGGTGGAGGCCCTCTCCTCCACATCCTCCCCAGAGCCTCGCTGACCTTCCTCCTCCAGGCATTGCCTCCCCTCCCTTCCTGGACCTCTTGCGGCTCTTCACCAGCCACAGAGCCCCTTCCTCAGGCTCCATCCATGGCCCCTCAGCCCACAGGCCCAGTTTCCCAGAAGACACCGTGGGCTGTGGCCAAGGCCACACAGCCAGTGAGAAGCTGCCCCTCCTTGGTCTCAGCCTTCTCCAGGACAGCAGGAAATGTGGCAACAAAAGGCTGGGTAGGACCAAGGGCACTAGGGGCATGAGTGGAGCCAGGCCCCATGACATCCAGGCTAGAAGAGGCCTTGGAAGTCCCTGGCGCAGCCCTCAGCCCCTAGACAAGGCTGAGGCCCAGGTCAGGTGGCAAGTCAGGGCAGCCACCCCAGGCCTGCAGTGGCTACTTTCTGTGGCTGCCAAAGGACGCGACCCCCTGGGTGTGGGCACACACACAGAGTTGGCGCTTTGCCCCTCAGGGGAAGGGTCTGGATGTAGCCTCTCCAGAGGCTGTCCCATTCGGCAATATCATCTCTCCTGGGGGGATTTCCTGGGCACAGGACATTTCTCAGGTCTCCAGCATATGGGGGACAGATGAGTTCAGGCAGGACATGTCCCGGTGTGGCAGTGACCAGCTTAGAGTCACAGAACACAGTGGTAGCACGGCTGCCGTCACTGACATCTCTCGTCCCTTTCAGTCACACAGTCTCCCGCAGCATGTGTGTGCGCCTCTGTGCGCCTGTGTGGACCGGCCCATCTCGTACCTGTACGTGGCCACCTCCAGACTGAGGGACATCTTGAGGTGCGCCAGCTGCTGCCGACCTTCCAGGACCTGGGCGATCTGGCTCTGCAGGCCCTGTTTCTCCTGCTCGAGGGCCTCCACGGCCAGCTGCAGGGCAGGTGAGAGGCAGTCAGTGGAAGGGCTGGGGTCCCTTCTGTGAACCAACCTGCACTCTGCCCACTGTCGCTGCCGGGGCTGCATCTCCTGCTCCCTGGCTGACTCCGAGCAGCAGACCCCCGCCTCCCCTACCCCACTCTCTGCCCAGACAGCCCCCTCTGCATCAGCCAAGATGAGCCCGGGGCCCCTGTCAGCCCTCCGGGCCCTCTCCCACGGCCTGCTCCTCCTCTGAGGATGCCGATTAAATGGTAGCACATGTTGCTCAGAACACAGCTCCCACAGGAAGGAGAGGTGAGGGAGAAGAGGAGATGGGTTATGGAGAGGAGAAGAGGGGAAAAAAAAGCAGAAGCAGAAGGAAAAACGATTAATCAAGAGGCCTGGAGCCTGCAGGACTGGAAGGCAAACAGCCCCGGTCCCCCATTGGTCCCGTCTCCCAGGCTGTCTCCTGCTCCTCACAGCAGGCTCCGACCCCCACCCCCACTTCCCTTCACACAGGTCTGGATTCTGTCTCCTCTCAGAGGAGGGATGGGGAGGGGGCCATGGCACCTCTGTGTGGCCCAGGCAGGAGGCTGTTTTCTCAGCTGCTGGTCACATCTGTGCCCTGTGAGAAGGAGCAGCTGTCCTGGGCCTCTGGAATGTGCTCCAGGAAGCCGGGAAGCATGACAGGGGAGGGGGCTGGTAGCCATTCATTCTCGGCCCCTCACTCCTCCCCTCAGCAGGAGGAGGGCTGTGAGGAAGCTGAAGATTCTGGGTGGCCAGGCCACCAGACTCAGCGCAGAGGCGACAGTGCTGGGGTATCCCAGTGATAGCAGAGCCTGGGGAGGGTCCCGGAGGCCCGGTAGTCATCAGAGCCAGACGACCCCATCCAGCGAGTAGGGGCGCTGCTGCACCGGGTCTTGGGCCTGACTGCCCTCCCCCGGATGTGCTTTGAGAGGCCCCGAAGCCCCACCCTTCGCACCCTACACTGGACGGGCTGGAAAAGTCTAGGACTTGTGGCACCAGGTTTCTGAGAAGTGGCTCCTGAATCAGCAGCCACCTAGCCTCACTTCCTTCCCAGAAGGTCTCCGAGCTTCTCTGAAGCCCGGTCTCACCCAGATCCTCAACCTCCTCACCTGGAACTTTTCAGTGGCCCGCAGCCGCTCCTGCCAGCGGCTCTCCAGCCTCTGTTCCAACGCTGCCCTGCGCTCCTGGAGGCCTCCGCGCTCAGCCTGGAGCTGCTGCAGCTCCAGGCGGCCCTCGCGGGCACCCTGCACTGCCCGGCCCAGCCGCTCGCGGGCCTGGCCCAGCGACGTCTCCATGTGCGCCACGCGCTCCTGGTAGCCGCGCACTGCCCCGCGCCACGCCTCGCCCAGTCGCCTTGCCAGCTCCTCCACCTCCGGGGCCGGCGCGGAGGGCCCGCGGGGCGGTGCGGGGCAGCGAGGGGTACAGGCAGCCTGCGCGTTCAGGCCGACCCGCTCCTCCTCATGCGCCAAGCGCAGAGCCTCTAGCTCGCGTTCCAGCTCTGCAGCCTGGCTGCTCAGCCAGGCCTGAGCGCATTTCTCCGCCTCGACGGCGCGCCGGTTGCGGGCTACCTCCTCCGCCGTCTGCTCCCGGGCCAGCCGCAGCTGCTGGCATCGGCCCGCCACGCCCTCCAGCTCTTCAGCCAGGTTGTCGCGCGCCACCTCGGCCGCGTGCTTCTCCCGCCAGCGCTGGTCAACGAGGGCCCGCAGGGCCGCCAGCTCGTCGTCGGCACGCGCCCGCCAGGAGGTGTCCCCGGATTGTGCCCGAAGCCCCCCGAGCTCCGCGCTGAGCAGCTCATTCTGCTCCTCTAGAGCCTTGACCCGGGCCAGGTAGGCCTCCAGGCGCCGATTGAGCTCCCACATCTGAAAAGACTCCTCCCCCATGCAGCCCTCCATCCTGCTCGTCTGACCCACTGAGGATGGACAGACGCGGGGCACCAGGAGAAGGGAGCGGCTCACAGAGCTTTTCGGACGGAAAAGAAAAGAGACCGACGGGGACAATGACGGAGCGGGGCGGGGTGGGAGTAGCCTGAGCGACTGAGAGTCGGGAGTGGGAGCGAGGCTATTCATACTCCCGCCAGGCGGGCGGGAAGAGGGGCGGGACCCAGGCCTTAACCCCTTAGAGGTCAGAGAATGGCAGCAGTCTCTGTCCCTGCTTCCCCAGGATGCTGGCGAGTGGAACCAAAAAAGACGCCGTGCCGTGGAGAATCGGATCTGATGGTGGTGGCTTTCTTGGGGAGGAGGCGGTGAAGAAAGGTCACAATCCCGGAAAAAGGCAGATAATACGCAGAACTGAGCCTGTGGGGGTGGGGGTGCCACGACGTTCCAGTCTGGCAGGGAGTGCAGTCTCAGTTACTCAACACATCCGAGGGAGCTATCACTTGCTGAATTCCTCTAAGACTCAGTTTCTTCGTCTATAAAATGGGAGCAATGATGGAAATCGCATGGCTGCTGAAAAAATGGATGTAACCAGTTTTTTTTTTTTTTCTTTTCTTTTTTTCTTTTTTTTTGAATAGCAAATGCTCATCCTCCTGAAATACTGGAGCCATTACTACAGCATTGCAGAAAGAAGCTGGAGACACGCTGCCTGGAAAATAAGAACAAATGTCTGATATTGGGACACACACACACACGCGCGCGCGCGCGCGCGCGCACGCAATTGCCTGAGTCTTCATCAGAAAAGGAAGCAACCAGGTGAAGGGCCGACATGGGCTTAAGAATGTTTCTCTCTCCATCTTTCCTGCAACTCTTCCGTATAACTGCGAGGTTCATACATCCACTTTCGGAAGTTCTATTTTGAGGGAAGGGCCCCTTCTCCCGCAACCCCTGCCAGAGAATTTTGGGTGGAGGACTCCCTCTAGCGGCAGATATAAGTGGAAGCAGCAGGAAGAGGCCACTATTCGTTAAAACTATTGAAAGTTTAGTTAAAACTATTAAAAGTTTTCACTAAAGGCTTGAATGAAAACATGGAAGCCATGTTTATCAGACTGCTTCTTAACGACTAGCCCAAGTTTATCCAGCCTTTATGATGTGCCCAGTCCTGTTCTAACATTTTACTTCCATGATCTGACTTAATCTTCAAAACAGCCGTTTAAGGATTCTAAAGTTCATGAAGTAGCGAGCTCACCAAGGGTGAGAGTAGTAGGGGAGGCTTTCTGTACCGGACACGTCCTTGAGCTGAGAGGTAAAAGACAGGTGGGACTTAGGGGACTTACAGTGAAGGAGAAGTGGGTCTGGGGAGGAGATACAGGGATGATGAGACGGAGGGGATCTTTGGGGAAAGTATTTCTGATCAAGTTGCTAAATCCAATTCAGCTCAAGTGTTAATTGAGCACCTACTATGTGTCAGTACCAAAGAGATTGCAGGGACTCTGCCCCAGCCCTGGAAATGCTTATAGCTTGGTGATGTGAGGTCAACAGTGATGAGCACTCATAGTCTGGTGGTGGAGGTAAACATAATAAGATGACTGCAATACTCAATCAGCCTCCAAGGTGCTGGGGACAGAGCCAGGCAGCACAGAGGATGAAGAGGGTTTTCTGGGTAGAGGGTACAGCCGGGTCAATAACCAGGAAGTCATCCCACCAATACCCCCTCCCCTTGAGGAGTCTCTCAACACCCCATCCTGTCCCCAGGCCAATGGGGCTTTGGAATTCACCACCAATATGTAGAATGAAGGCCAGGGAGAGGTTAGTGACAGGAGATTGACTGACAGTCAGTGCAGACCAGGAGGCTGAGGGTCTGCACAGGATCTGATACAGGCTCCTTCAACCTTGTATTACCTCATAAATCCTGATGTTTGGTTTGGGCCGGGGGCTTCCCAGAGTTGCAACCAGCAGAGCTGGCTTAGAATCTCTTCCTCTCTTTCTTTTATTTTTATTTTTGAGATGAGTCTTGTTCTGTGGCCCAGGCTAGAGTGCAGTGGCATGATCTCAGCTCACTGCAACCTCTGCCTCCCGGGTTCAAGTGACTAATCGTGCCTCAGCCTCCCAAGTAGCTGGGATCACAGATGCCTGCCACCACATCCGGCTAATTTTTGTATTTTTAGCAAAAATGGGGTCTCACCCTGTTGGCCAGGCTGGTTTGAACTCCTGACCTCAGTTGATTCACCCACCTTGGCCTCCCAGAGTGCTGGGATTACAGGCATGAGCCACTGCACCCAGCCTCCTCCCCTCTTTTACTTTCTGTCTGGGAGGAGAGGGATGCTAAATGTTTGAGATCCCCTGGGATTCTTGGGGGGGTCCCCTAAAGAAGTAGGGTGGCATTGAGCTAGGGGTTCCTCTCTGAATCTCTCACCCTCACCCAGAGGGGAGATATTTGGAACTGTGTCTCATGCAAAAAGCAGGGGGTCTGACTTTTACATTTTCTAACTGAATGATCTTGGACAAATCACACAACTTCTCTAAGTGAGCCTGAGTTTACCTATTTGGTAAAGCAGGTTAATAACCACCCATCCCTCTAAGTTTACTCTGATAATCAAATAGACCCGGTATGGGGAGGTCTTTGTACAAAGCCTTTTTTGAGGACAATCACAATGAAAGCCATTAAGCTGAAGAAAACCTCCTCTCATGAATCACTCTTGGTGAGTTTTAGGAATTATGGGGAACAGAGATGGCTACGAATTCTGGGGAAGAGTGTGGTGTTGATTTTCCTAAAACAGGAGATGGTAGGCTCCAGCATTCACAGCCTAGAGGATCTGATGTCAGTGCTTACCGGATTCCAAACAGATACCCGATATTCGAGGCACTTAGAGAAATAAGGCCCTCCCTTCTGCTTTTTCCCTGGTGACTGCATTTGGTTATTGGGATGTTTGTGGGCCCTTGGCTGTACCTCTTATTGGGTCTCTGGACCCAGGACAGATGGCCTATGTGGTACTACAGTCGGTGGATATGAAGTCAGTCCAGCATCATCCCCCGAGATGGCCATGAGCAAGCTTAGTGGGTCCCGTGTTCTGCCCCAAGGGAAGTCTATCCTTGGTTCTGACTATTAAAATTTTTGACTAAAGACTTGAATGAAAACATGGAAGCCATGTTCATCAGATCTACAGACTATGCAAGAACTGAAAGCTATATTTTAAAAAAATAGAAAAAAAAAACAGATGACATTTAATAGGGATCGATGTAAAATTCTGCTATTGGTTTTAAAAAAATCAACAGCATAAGAAGAGGAGAATAAAGACCAGCTGAAGAGTAGGGCGTGTGTAGCAAAAAAGAAAGAGCTGGGGGTTTTAGAGGACTCCAGGCTTGTTAGGAAGGAACTGATACTAAGTGGCAATATGAAGAAGTGAAAAGGATCTAAGTGATTATAGATGCAAGGTGTCCAGATGAGCAGTGGTGACGTTCCCATTGCCCTGCACATCTGGTGTTGTACTGGACACTATATTCTAAGAGGAACCTTGATGGATTGGAGTTAATCCCAGGAGAAGATGTGGTAAGGGATCTTGGAATAATGTTTTTGTATTTTTAATTTTTTTAAATTTTGCTTATTTATTTTGGAGACAGTCTCACTCTATCACCCAGGCTGGAGTGTAGTGGTGTGATCTCGGCTCACTGCAACCCCTGCCTCCCAGGTTCAAGCAATTCTCAGTCTCTCAAGTAGCTGGCATTACAGGCATGTGTCACCACGACCAGCTAATTTTTTATTTTTTAGTAGAGACGGTGTTTCACCATGTTGGCCAGGCTGGCCTCGAACTCCCGACCTCAAGTGATCCACCTGTCTCAGTCTCCCAAAGTGTTGGGATTACAGGCATGAGCCACTGCGCCCATCTGAGAATAACGTTTGACGAAGACTTTCTGAATGAACTTGTGTCTAAGCTCTAAAACTAAAAGCAACGGCCTCTGAGTAGCACACACAGCCTAAAGGAAATTGCCAGCCCCCACCCTGAAGGCCTTCTCCTCACTCCAGTCTGCATGAGAGAAGGCCGGCGGAAGGTAAGGAGGTGGAATGTGACCAGCAGCAGTGGCGTGTGGAGTGGCCAGCCCAGGACGGCAGGCTGTGGCTTTCCCTCTGCTCAGAGGGCAGGTGCGATACCCATCGAGGAGAGTGGGTGCAGCTTCCCCGGACCCCTCAAGGCAGAGCCTGCCGAAGGACACATTGGCATCCCGCTCTGGGCCAGGTGGCTTTTAAGGTGGAGGACTTGCTCATCTGCTCTTTTGGCCTCGCTGAGCAAGGGACACAGACCCCGGAGAGAGATGGATGGGGAAAAGAGGGGGCACAGGAGGAGACAGGTGAGGTTCTGTAGCCCAAGAGGACCCCACAAAAGGAGCTCCCATGGCGCAGTGGCTTGGGTGTCCCCACGCCCAAGGGAGGTTCACGTTTGAGGGAGGTTGACCGTAATACTAGGTAAGTGGCACCTACCCCTGTGTCTTGCTCTCTCCTGCAGAGGGAAAGTAAGCCTCAGAGGGGGCCACAGGGGTGGGGGTGGGCGCAAGGAGCCGAGCACTCCTCTCCCCATGCCAGCCTTTGGACCTGGGGCCAAGCCTAGGCTGGCAGGTAATGAAGAGCGTTTTAATGGGATAGGAGATTGAAGTTTAAAACCGGGTCACTTGAACTATATAGGATTTGTACAGCCCAAAGTACGTAGAGAGCTCTAGAATCTGCCAAAAAGTCATTATAGGACAAGAGGGGGAGATACAACAGAACACTGCAGGCAGTGGTCAGAGATAGCCAAACCCTTTCATTTTTGTTACCTCCCCTATCCCCTGTGCTAGGGGAGGTGGCAGGAGCTCGGGCAGGGACCAGGAAGACGCTCTTGCTCTCATCCCTAACTTAGCCCCTCCTCTGCTCGCTCCGCTTCTCCTTTCCCCTCTACTTCCCAGATAGAGGGCCCTACTGGACGTGTGAGGCAAGGATAAGGTCAGCAATGAGTCTTAGAGAAGATATAGGGAGGCTGGGCACGGTGGCTCACGCCTGTAATCCCAACACTTTGGGAGGCTGAGGCAGGTGGATCACCTGAGGTCGGGAGTTCGAGACCAGCCTAACCAATAAGCTGAAACCTGTCTCTACTAAAAATACAAAAATTAGCCAGGCGTGATGGCATGCACCAGTAATTCAAGCTACTTGGGAGGCTGAGACAGGAGAATCGCTTGAACCTGGGAGGTGGAAGTTGCTGTGAGCCCAGATCGCGCCATTGCACTCCAGCCTGGGCAAGAAGAGTGAAACTCTGTCTCAAAAAAAAAAAAAATAAAAAATAAAAAGAAAGAAAGAATGAAAGAAAAAGAAGAGAAAGAAAGAGAAAGAAAGTGGTGGGGGAGGGAGGGAGAATGGAAGAAAGAGAAAAGAAAAGAGAAGAGAAGAGAAAAGAGATGGGGAGAGGGAAAGAAGCAGGATGGAGACCAGGTGGCAGGGGAGCAACTTTGAGAATCTCTGTACCGAGTCACCTGGGAAGCAGGGAAAGGGAAGGGCCTCTTCTGGGTAGCCTGGCTGGGACCTGGGAGCTCTGCATCCTGGTTGGGCCTTGCCTTTCTGCCCTGCTTTTTCTCAGCCACAGGAGAGAGGCTTGGAGCTGGCATCAGGAGTGTCCCTTCTCACTCCATTTTCTCCTTCCTCTACTGGAGGGATGACGGGACTGGCTTTCCTGCCCTCTGCTTCCCTTCATGTCCACAGCAGGAAAGCCTGCCTTCCCGTTATCTTTTATTAATTTTACTTCCTTTTATTTTATTTTATTTTATTTTTTGAGACAGAGTTTCGTTCTTGTTACCCAGGCTGGAGTGCAATGGCGTGATCTCGGCTCACCGCAACCTCCACCTCCTGGGTTCAAGCAATTCTCCTGTCTCAGCCTCCCGAGTAGCTGGGACTACAGGCACACGCCACCACGCCCGGCTAATTTTTTTGTATTTTTAGTAGAGACGGGGTGTCACCTTGTTGACCAGGTGGTCTCCATCTCTTGACTTCGTGATCCACCCACCTCAGCCTCCCAAAGTGCTGGGATTACAGGCGTGAGCCACCGCGCCCGGCCTCCTTCCTTTTATTTTTGAGACAGGGTCTTGTTTTGCCAACCAGACTAGAGTGCAGTGGTACAATCATGACTCACTAAAGCCTTAACCTCCCAGGCTCAAGTGATCCTCCTGCTTCAGCCTCCCAAGTAGCTGGGACTATAGGCACGTGCCACCACACCCGGCTAAGTTTTAAATTTTTTTGTAGAGAAGAGGTGTCACTATGTTGCCCAGGCTGGTCTCAAACTCCTGAGCTCCAGCAATCCTCCCGCCTGGGCCTCCTAAAGTGCTAGGATTACAGATGTGAGCCACTGAGCCCAGCTTTGTTTCTTTTTGAGATAGGGCCTCACTCTGTCACTCAGGCTGGAGTGCAGTGGTGCTATCAGGGCTCACTACGGCCTCGACCTCCTGGGCCCAAGTGATCCTCTCACCTCAGCTTCCAAGTAGCTGGGACCACAGGTGCATGCCACTATGCCCAGCTAATTTTGTTTATTTTTTTATAGAGATGAGGTTTCCCTATGTTGCCCAGACTGGTCTTGAACTTCTGGGTTCAAGTGATCCACTCACCTTGGCCTCCTAAAGTGCTAGGATTACAGATGTGAGCCACCTCACCTGGGCCAAACAATATTTATTAAGCCCCTATTGAATACCAGCTGCACAGTGGGCACCCAATAAATGTTGCAAAGGAATCAAAGATGGCCGATATGGAGCCCTTCCCCAAGGAGCCTATGGGTATGTGAGAGGACAGGCCTGGAAGCCAGGGACTGTGTCCCGTGCAGACAGGCAGGCATGAGCAAGGGAACCTGGAGGAGGTGGCAGGCGTGGTGAAGAGAGGGCACGGGCCTTTGTCCTCCAGGCAGTGAGGAGCTGTGAAGGGTGTTAACCTCAACCAAAGGGTGCCCTGGTCAGATTTGCATCTTAGATCATCTTGGAGGGTTGGGGTAGGGTGGTGAGTCAGGAGGCTGTTCTACCTGCAAGGTTGGAGGTGCTGAGACCTGAGCCTAGGAGTGGAAAGGAGGGAAGAGATCTGAGAATTCCTAGGCTGTGTGTGCTCCAGGAGGAGTTAGTTGTGGGGATGGAGGGAGGGGACAGGGAAGACTCCCAGATATGTGGTTAAGCCCTGGGGAATGGGAGGGATAGTGGCATGGGGAAGATACAGCGGCTTCCAGATGTGCAGCTCTAGGGGTGAGGTCTGGGATTGAGATTTAGAAGGATGATGCCTGGTTAGGGTGGATAAAGGGTGACTATAAGCCTGGATGAGGTCACACAGGGTAAGGGTAAGGGCACAAAACAACAAGCTGTTCCCTTCTAACTCTAACTCTGAATCAGTGGGTTGTTTGTTTGTTTGTTTCTGAGACGAAGTCTCGCTCTGTCGCCCAGGCTGGAATGCAGTGGCATGGTCTCGGCTCACTGCAACCTCCGCTTCCTGGGTTCAAACGATTCTCCTGCCTCAGCCTCCCAAGTAGCTGGGATTACAGGCATGCACCACCATGCCTGGCTAATTTTTGTATTTTTAGTAGAGACGGGGTTTCACCATGTTGGTCAGGCTGGTCTCAAATTCCTGACCTCGTGATCCACCTGCCTCAGCCTCCCAAAGTGCTGGGATTACAGATGTAAGCTGACCAGGGCCAAAAAAATTTTTTTTTTTTTCCAGAGAGTCTCTCTCTGTCACCCAGGCTGGAATGCAGTGGCATGATCTCAGCTCACTGCAACCTCCGTCTCCCAGGTTCAAGTGATTCTCCTGCCTCAGCCTCCTGAGTAGTTGGGACTACAGGCGTACAACACCATACCTGGCTAATTTTTGTATTTTTTAGAAGAGATGGGGTTTCACCATATTGGTCAAGCTGGTCTCGAACTCCTGACCTCACGATCTACTTGCCTTGGCCTCCCAAAGTGCTGGGATTATAGGCCACCGCATCTGGCTTTAAAATGTTTTTAAAAGTAGAGATGAGGTCTCACCACTATGCTTCCCAGGCTGGTCTCAAACTCCTGGATTCAAGTCATCTGCCCTCCATCTGGCTGGCCTCCCACAGTGCTGGGATTACAGGTATGAGCCACCATGCCCAGCTTGCAAAAATATTTTCAAAATGCAAAATATCAATAAAAAGAATGGAGAGGACAGTGGCTCTCCAAAAAATACAAAAATTAGCTGCACTCCAGCCTGGGTGACAGAATGAGATTGTCACAAAAAAAGAAAAAAGGGGAAAAAAAAAAAAGAAAAAGGGAAGTGAGCAGGGAATTGATGCTTGGGAACTGTGGGCGCTTGAGAGGCACACCACTGTCTGGAATATGATTCTTTATTGATGGAGCATATGAACTATTTCAAAATAAATAAAACCTAGAGTGGGCCATCTTAAATGTCTAAAAGGCTGTTGCATACAAGAGCTCAGACTTTTCTCATATGGTTCCAGGAGGCAGAACCAGGTCTGAAGGGTGGAAGCTACAGGCACCAATTTCAGCCCAGACAAAGGACCCAGTCGCAATACTCGTTTCTGTCCCGGAACAAACTGCCACCAGAGGAAGTGAGTACCCTGTTCCTGGAAGTGCTCAAGCACAGACCAGATAACCACTCCTGGGTGATTCATTCTGGGATCTGTTCTAGAGGTCTTGGTGGCTTCTTGAATCCCGGGAAATCTCAAGAGCTAGGAATGAACAACAGTCCACCCTGACCCCAGGGGTCCCCCTCTATCCTCTCTGTAGAGCTGTAGTTCCTGCCCTGAACTATTTCCAGGGGCCTGGAAATGAATTCCAAGAACTTCCCTGAATTGTGGGATCTAACAGAATGGCGTGGAATCACAGCGGGGAAGAAGCAGGGGCTGTAGACCACCAGCCCCCTCGCCTGGCCAGGTGGGAGAGGGGCCTAAGAGCCCAGGCTCGTCCTGGAAGCTGATCGACCAGCAGAAGCGACTTCTGTGCAGCGCCTCCTCCCGGCGGTGTTCTGAAGTTCCGCCCCAGCCCAGGGGCATCAAGGCGAGGCTCGGACTAGACCGCTTCGCTAGGCGCGGTGTCTCGAGAAGCCACTAGGTGGAGCCAAAACACCGAGGCTCTCCTCCCGCCCCGTTTCTGAGCTTGGAGGTCAAGCTGCCTTTCTGCAGTGAGTGCAGGGTCCAGAGGCACGGACTAGGAGAGACTGTGAGCAGAAGACGTTGAGGTGACTCAACTCTGAGGACAGTGGATGAACCGTAGGAGAGGGAGTGAATCGGGAAGGGATGTTACTCCGTCCAAGACAGCTGTGGGGAGGGGGAGGTATATTTATCTCCCGAGCTGGTGGCATTAAAAATAACCAGGGGCCTGGGTAACCCAAGCTCCCCAGCCTCCTATGCCGAGTGGGGACCATCAGTGGGGACTGGAAGGGCAGAGTGAGGAGGAGGCAGAGGATGGGGCAGGAAAGTTCTCCCGTGCTGCCCTGCCCCCCAGCTGGGGCTTCTGCATGCCGGGGACTGGGCTGGCTGGAGCTGGGGCAGAGAGCGAAGGAGGAGGGGAGAGGGGACCTAGGCAGGAACAATGCTGGCTCCCAGCCAGCAGCTGAGAGTTGAGTGGGAGACAAAAGAGAGAGGGGGAAAGGAGAGAGAATGAGGTGTGGAGAAGAGAAAGAAACGGAAGCTGAGAGAGGTGGAGAAAGTTTTCCCACTTGTGTGACCACAACACTCCCCACCCCAGTCCCTGAGCCCCTTGAGAAAAGAAGCCTGCCTTCTGGGTTTCGTCCCCTTGAGAAGTTACAGCTACAGCAGGAGGCACTTAAGTTAGCCTCCAGGAAGGACTTCCCTGGAGGAATATGGGCAAACCCTGGGGAGGAGTGAGCCAAAGAAGGCTGTCGGAGGGTGGACTCTCTCTTTCTGAGACTCAGCTGGGTTGTGGACTGAGTTCTTGCCCTGTGACTTGGGTGCCAGACGGAGTGACCTCACCTTTCTGCCTCCGTTTCCACAGCTCCTTGGTCGGTTTCTGCGTCAGGGACTGTGATGACAGGAGGACAATTGCAGGAAACTTTCGCTGAAAGATTGAGCCTTTATTCGCAGCTGTGAGGAAGGGGGCTGGGGCTGAGACCCAGGCAGCCTGCGGGCAGCAGAGGCTGGCGGTGGCAGGAGTGGGTTCTTCTTGACACCTGTCTGACAGTGCTTGTTCTGGAGGTCCCGTCCTGGCTCCAGAACTTGAGGGGAGGTGCGGGAGCGGATGTGCTTGGCAGTGAGTAGGAGCTCAGAAAATGCTTCCTCAGTGGATGGAAGGCTGAATGAAAGCTCTGAAGTCAGAGAGTGCATAGGTCCCGCTCACTGGTGTCTGACACAGAGCTGATGCCCAGCAAATGTTTCTCAAGGGACTAGTCGCTGCCAGCCTGCCCAAGGCCAGGCACAGGCCTGGGTCCATCTTTTCTTTTTCTTTTTTTTTGAGACGGAGTCTTGCTCTGTCACCCAGGCTGGAATGCAGTGGCGTGATCTCTGTTCACGGCAACCTCTGCCTCCCAGGTTCAAGTGATTCTCCTGCCTCAGCCTCCTAAGTAGCTGGGATTACAGGCGCACACCACCATGCCTGGCTAATTTTTGTATTTTTAGTAGAGACAGGGTTTCACCATGTTGGTCAGGCTGATCTCAAGCTCCTGACCTCGTGATCCACCTGCCTCAGCCTCCCAAAGAGCTGGGATTACAGTGTGGCCACCACTCCCAGACCTGGGTCCTTCTTTGTAGGCACCCCAAGTGGACATGGAAACAGTAATGACACCTGTGCCTGTGTGTCGGGTCTCCTTCTACTCAGGCACATCCTAGGGTGGGCTGGGATGGACTTAGGGGCTGGTTGGGCCGCTGAGGAATCTCCTGGGTTCCCCCTTCAGGGTGCGGCCCCCATCAGGCAAGGTGGCTCCTTCTCTCCACACAGCTCTGGCTGAGCCCAGTGTACCCTGCTCACAGGTTCCTCTTGAAACCTTAGCTCATAACCCCTCACCTGAGCCTGGAGGGCCCCATGCCTGTCCTGGCCTCATCATCTGCAGCAGGGAAGGAGAGGAGCGAGGCCCAGCACCAGGGCAGGGGCTTGCCCACTCCAGGATGAGAGGTGGAACATAGGCTGTTGGAAAGACTGACATTTCTCTCCATGCTGAAGAACCCACTCCCCTCGCTGGAGAGGAAGAGGGTGCAGAGGGGTCTAGCTGCCACCCGTGGGGACCAATCTGATTTGTACTGAACCTAAGCAGCCCCTCCTCTGTGACTAATGATTTCCCTGACATCTGAGTGACCCCCAAAATGGCCGTGCCCCTTTGTGGTCCTCCCATTAGTTTCCTCTTACATAAAGGAGAGGCAGGATCCCCGAGGTCCCTTCCTTCTGGGACTCTGCTCTCTGGTTCTAGAATTCCCAGCTTCTAAGATTCCACCTTGGGGCGGTGGAAGGGAGGGCTCCTTGCCGAGGACCGTGCAGCTGTCGGGCTTGAGTCACCAGCTTAAGCCCCTGCCTGGCCTGACACACCCGCTCACCTCAAGCAGTGGGGGTGGGAGCTGAGGCTCGAGTCTAGACTCCTCCAGAGGCCCCCAGATCTGCCCTGTGGCCTCCATAATTGCCCTGCCCTCTGCCTCTGCCATTGGGTCACCCCACCGCCCCTGGGAGCGGCTGGGTGCCTGGGGGGAGCTGGAGAGGGTGGCCAGCACTGCGGGGGGCCAGGACAGGACCAAGGAGCAGCCTGAGGTTTCTGGGGTGCAGGGCAGGGACGGAGGTCAGCAGACATCTGAGAAGAACCGAGGAGATGACCTTTTAAAGTCCCTTCCCGCTGGAGGAGTGGGGGCTGCAGCTCCAAAGGATGAAAAAGGGACCAGAATGTCGCAGGAAATGAATGATGGGCTGAGAGGAGACCCGGGGCTGGGGTTAAGTGGGGTCAACTCTGTCTCACTCGACGCCCTTCGGTGCCAGTGACTGGGCAAGGGGCTGACCCTGCCCTGGGGGAGCGATTGATGAGAGCAGCTGTGGGAGCCTGTGGGGATGGGGGCGGGGGCTCGGGAAGGGGGCGTTGGTGCGGGAGAAGGAGCAGCCCGGTTTCTGGGACACCCAGGGAAAAGCAGGGACCCTGCCTCCTACAAAGGTGTTCTGAGGAGCTCTGCTCTTTGAGTGGAAATGGGGATGGGCAAGGCACTCTAGAGGGCCAAGTGGAAGGAAGAGAAGGAGGCTGTGGAAGGAAGAGAAGGAGGCTGGGCCGGAGAGGAGGGGAGGGGCTCCGAGGTCCCATCCTTCCATAAAGAGCCTTGAGTCTGACCCCGATGCGGGGGAAACCCAGCCTAGGCAGCAAGGAGGTGTCCCCGGGGCTGCGGGAAAGCCGCACTGGCCCCTGGGAAGGGTGGTGGGAAGGGGCCACCTGCAGCTGGCTGGGGTGGGCCTGCCTTGAGAGACCTGCCCCTGGCTGGGGGCGGGGGTGCTGTCTTCCTGCCAGGTTTCTGCCGCGGCCTGGGAAGCGCCCAGCCCAGAGATTCTTATCCAGGGCAGGAACAGAACTGGTTTCTCGACTGGCAGCGCCAAGGGGGACAGGGCAGGAGGAAGCCAAAAGGTCAGGAGGGCAGTGCCAGGCCCAAAGGACACAGGTGGGAAGCCCTGGCCAGGGGACCCCCGACAGTCACTAGAACAACAGCCTCAACCCCCTCTGCTGGGACCCCGTTGGCCCAGCCCAGGCAACTTACTTGCCTGTGAAGGATTCACTTTCTACAAAGACTCAAAGACTCAAGGAGCCCCTCCCAGGCCCCCCAAGGCCCCTCAATCCGTCCCCCTTTTTCCTCAGGTGTGACTGGCCCAGCCAGGAGAAACACCTGGTTGGACTCAGCTCCTCCCCTCCCCGCCTTCCACCAAGCGCCCAGGCTCCGGAGGTCACTGGGGGAGGGGCAGGGGAGCCTCCAGCGCTGGGGAGCCCTGAAGACCGTCCTCAGAGCATGCTGCCTTTCATCTCCCGCCACAAAGGGGCCAGCGGCCACAGGCCCATCCATCTTGTGCCTGTGGCGGTCCTTAAGCAGCTCTTTGTCAGGACCTGGGGTCAGAGGGCCTGGCCAGTCCACCCCCTCTCTTGGGACCACCGCCCCTGGGCCCTTTCTTCCCCTTCCTCCCCTTCCTCCCCTCCTTCTCCGGATCTCCCCAGTTTCTCCCGTGTCACCTCCGCAGGCTCCTCCCTCTCCTCTCCTCCCACCCAGGCTCCTCTCTCTCTCTCTCTCTTTCTTTTTTTGCCTCTCTCTTCTCTCTTTTTCTCTGTCTCTGTGTGTCTTTCACTCTTTGTCCGTCCCTCACATTCTCTGTCTCTGTGTCTCTCATTCTGTCTCTCTTCGTCTCTGTCAGGGCTTCCATCTCTGGTTCTGCATCCCTCCTTTGGGGACTCCTGTAACTAGGCCCTTCCTGCCGCACTAGGCATGACGTTGTCCTCTGGTGTCCACTGGGCCCTGGGCTCCTCGCTGGTCTCAGCTGTGCCCTGAGCATCTCTGGGTTTTGACATCACTGGACCTTTCTCTCATCTCCATACTCCCGTCTCTTGTCGGGGAAGAGGAGGGATCAGCCCTGCCTCAGTTTCCCTAGGATGTAGGTGCAGACTCTCCCAGCGCCTGTCAGGGTCTGCCAGGTTCGTCGTCTCCCAACCCCGAGGGAGAGTCATTCTCTTCTTGCACCCCCGTCCTCTTCTGCTTGCCTTGCCCTTCCACCCTCTCTGCCCATAAAGATCTCACAGAATTTTGGGGGCACAGGCAGGAGATGGGGCTGCTGTACCTTTTCTCCCAAATGCATTGCTGAGGGCCTGGGATAGGAGGGGAAGCTGGAGGGACTTTCTCATGGGTGGGGCCAGGCTGGGCCAGCAGGGTGAGGTGGCCCCTCCCTGATCCAATCTCCTAGTCCATGATTGTAACTTCCCTGTCATCTCAAGCTGGCGGGCAGGAAAGTAACTGGAGAAGCAGAGCCAGGAAAGGGAGCAGCCCCGACTCTGCACTCAGGGAGCCCCATCTCAGGAATGAGACACTGCCTCTGCCTTCAGGCAACCCCCAATCTGAGCAGGGAGCCCCAGCTCCTGCCCTCAGGAATCTCCTGGGAAAAAGAAGGAGGCCTCTTCTCTCTGCCTTTCTCAATAACTTTGTTCTAGAAAGAGACAAACTAGGCAGAAAAATAAGAGCACATGATCATCCGGATGAGCCAACAGACAGAGCTTCAGCCTCCAGAGCCTGGAGACAGTGGGGAGTAGGGAGCTAGGCTGAGGTGGGAAGAGGGAGGAGGAGCTGGGCGACCTGGATGGGGATGAGATGGAGCAGGGAGTCAGCGAGGAGGTGAGATGGGAGATGGGGATGCGGAAAGGAGGAGAGGCAACAAACGAACTGGCCGGGAGTGGTGGCTCACGCCTGTAATCCCAGCACTTTGAGAGCCCGACTGGGCGGATGGCTAGAGACCATGAGTTCAAGACCAGCCTGGCCAACATGGCAAAACCCTGTCTCTACTAAAAAATATAAAAATTAGCTGGGCGTGATGGCGCACGCCTATATCCCCAGCTACTTAGGAGGCTGAGGTAGGAGAATCACTTGAACCCAGAAGATGGAGGTTGCAGTGAGTTGAGATTGCGCCACTGCACTCCAGCCTGGGTGACAGAGGGAGACTCTATCTAACTTTTTTTTTTTTGAGATGGAGTCTCGCTTTGTATCCCAGCAGGAGTGCAACGGCACGATCTGAGCTCATTGCGACCTCTGCCTCCTGGGTTCAAGTGATTCTCCTACCTCAGCCTCCCTAGTAGCTGGGACTATAGGTGCATGCCATCATGCCCAGTTAATTTTTTATTTTTATTTTTATTTTTTTGAAACAGAGTTCTTGCTCTGTTGCCCAGGCTGGAGTGTGGTGGCGAGATCTTGGCTCACCACAACCTCTGCCTCCCGGGTTCAAGTGATTCTCCTGCCTCAGCCTCCCGAGTAGCTGGGACTACAGGCACATGCCACCATGCCTGGCTAATTTTTATATTTTTTGTAGAGACAGGGTTTCACTATGTTGGCCAGGCTGGTCTCGAACTCCTGACCTCAGATGGTCCTCCCAAAGTGCCAAGTTTACAGGCATAAGCCACCACACCCAGGCCCCCTACCCTTTTTTTTGACATGGAGTCTCCCTCTGTTGCCCAGGCTGGAGAACAGCGGTGTGATCTCAGCTCACTGCAACCTCCACCGCCCAGGTTCAAGCGATTCTCCTGCCTGAGCCTCCAAGTAGCTGGGACTACAGGTGCGTGCCACTGCACCTGGCTAATTTTTTTTTTCTTTTTGTATTTTTAGTAGAGAGGGTTTCACCATTGTCCAGGCTGATCTCAAACTCCTGGCCTCAAGTGATTCTCCCACCTTGGACTCCCAAAGCGCTGGGATTACAGGCGTGAGTGTCCAGCCTGGGAGGCTCTATCTAAAAACAAGCAAACACAAACAAACAGAAAGCAGGCATCTAGAAAGACTTTCAGCAGCCAGTGCAGCAGGCTTCATCTTTCCATTTCTGAAAACAGCCCCGCCAGCCACCCAGTGACCGAAACCAGAAGCCGCAGAACCATTTTCCACCTCTGTTTCTTTCATCCTCTCACCTCTGTCTACACAGCGCCCTCCTCCTGACTCTCCACCCTCTGCCTGCACACTTCACCGCCTCCTGCGGGCTCTTCCTTCACCCGCTTCTCCAGTCCCTCTCCACCTCGCTGCCAGAGGGAGCTCCTAAAAACACATATGCAACGCTATCACCTTCAAAAATCCTTTGATGGCATCTCATTGCTCTTTCTTTTTTTTTTCTTTTTTTTTTAATTTTTTTTTCTTTTTTTTTTAAGACGGGGTTTTACCATGTTGGTCAGGCTGGTCTTGAACTCCTAGGCTCAAGTGATCCTCATACCCCTGTCTCCCAGAGTGTGAGCATTACAGGCATGAGTCACCTCACCCAGCCATTATCTACATTTTATTTTAATTAATTAATTTATTTATTTCACCATGTTAGTCAGGCTGGTCTTGAACTCCTGACCTCAGGTGATCCGCCCGCCTTGGCCTCCAAAGTGCTTGGATTACAGGCGTGAGCCACCATGCCCGGCCAAAAACTTCTGCAAGGACATCTGCCCAGCAGCTCCCTGTCCAAACTCAGTCTGGCATCACCCTTGGTATTGATCTTTATTTATTTATTTTTTTAAAGATGGGGTTTCACCATGATGGCCAGGCTGGTCTTGAACTCCTGACCTCAGGTGATCCACCCACCTCAGCCTCCCAAAGTGCTAGGATTACAGGCGTGAGCCACTGTGCC